>CM060595.1:60353114-60445614 GCA_030578255.1 Tiaroga cobitis | reverse complement strand
AGCATGGCAGGAGTGTTGTACAGCTTTAGTGCACATTCATGCGCAAACTGCCGTTTAATATATCAGCTCTCTCTGCTTTTATGGACATAATAAAGTGAGGAATAGTTTTTTTTAGGGTTTAATTTTTCAAAACAGTGAGTTTGACTGGGTAATATCGCTAATATGTAATTGTCAATCTCAATACTTATGTAATCATAGGGTTGTAGCCTAGCTAGGGATGCACCGATATGAACATTTTGGCCGATACTGATAATTATTTTTATTTGGAAGTCGATAATTGATAAATATCGGCTGATAAATCTAAATCCAGATTTTTATGTAAGTTTTGAGAGCCTGATTACAAAAACAAAAGTCTCAACATTTAAAATCCACGTCCCAAACACACAATTATGATGTTCTCATGATAATGTTATGTAGCCGATATGACAGGCTTGCGCTGCACATGTTGCACTGAACTGTATTTTCCTTTTTTTGAAGTGATTCCAATCATATTTCAAGCAATTCATAATCATCATGTTGAACAGTGCGCATCTGAAGCGTCTCAGCTGAAGGAAAAATGCATTATTTATCAGCTTTAATATATCAGACACATTTTATTACAGGGCCGATGAAGATAACATTAAAAATGAACCGATATCGATATGGTGGCCGATATATTGTGCATCCCTAGTGCACCAAGTAAAATACATTTAATAATTTGCTTTATGCACTAATACAGTATAACAAAACAAAATAATTAAAGAGCAACATTTATGTACAAATAAAAAAAACTGTTGGGACTTTTTTGAATCATTGCATCTGAGTTTTGAATTGATTCCCTGAAATGGAGAGTTTGAACCGCATTCTGAGAGTGAAGCGAGTGTGTTTTGGTGTGCGCAGGGTTTCCAGGTGCTGGTCGAGAGCGAGTGGTTGGATTACGGGCATAAGTTTGCCGAGCGCTGTGGTCACGCTGAGAACGCGTCCGATGTGAACGAGCGCTGTCCTGTGTTCCTGCAGTGGCTCGACTGCGTTCATCAGCTCCAGAGACAGTTCCCATGCTCCTTTGAGTTCAACGAGGCCTTTCTGGTACTCACTCTCATTGCTGTGATCAGTGCTTGTTTAGATTAACATGCATGCTTTACACACTGCAAAAAATGCTTTTCTTACTCAGTATTTTTCTTACTCAGTAACTTTTCTTAAATCAAGATTCATTTTTGTCTTGTTTCCAGTCCAAATATCTAAAAATTCTTAAATCAAGATTCATTTTTGTCTTGTTTCAGTCCAAATATCTAAAAATTCTTAAATCAAGATTCATTTTTGTCTTGTTTCAGTCCAAATATCTAAAAGTTCTTAAATCAAGATTCATTTTTGTCTTGTTTTAGTCCAAATATCTAAAAATTCTTAAATCAAGATTCATTTTTGTCTTGTTTCAGTCCAAATATCTAAAAATTCTTAAATCAAGATTCATTTTTGTCTTGTTTCAGTCCAAATATCTAAAAGTTCTTAAATCAAGATTCATTTTTGTCTTGTTTTAGTCCAAATATCTAAAAGTTCTTAAATCAAGATTCATTTTTGTCTTGTTTTAGTCCAAATATCTAAAAATTCTTAAATCAAGATTCATTTTTGTCTTGTTTCCAGTCCAAATATCTAAAAATTCTTAAATCAAGATTCATTTTTGTCTTGTTTCCAGTCCAAATATCTAAAAGTTCTTAAATCAAGATTCATTTTTGTCTTGTTTTAGTCCAAATATCTAAAAATTCTTAAATCAAGATTCATTTTTGTCTTGTTTCCAGTCCAAATATCTAAAAATTCTTAAATCAAGATTCATTTTTGTCTTGTTTCCAGTCCAAATATCTAAAAGTTCTTAAATCAAGATTCATTTTTGTCTTGTTTCCAGTCCAAATATCTAAACATTCTTAAATCAAGATTCATTTACTAGATGAGTAAGATACCATAAGATATTACGTCTTGTTTTCTGGGGGAAAAAATTCAAATGAAGATCCAAAGCTAAATGATCTGCCAATGGGGTCAGAAAAATAATGTTAATTCAAACGGGAAACAACATTATTTTTCTGACCCCGTTGGCAGATCATTTTACTGGTTTTAGGCAAAAACTAACTTAATCGCATAAGAATAAGAATTTATTTCCCCCAGAAAACAAGACATAATATCTTACTCTATCCCTATTTTACTCATCTAGTAAATGCATTGATTTAAGAATTTTTAGATATTTGAACTGGAAACAAGACAAAAATACTAAGTAAGAATATGATTTTGTTCAGTGTGCATCACAACGAGGGCTGTGTTTGTGCCTTTAGGTGAAGTTGGCGCAGCACACGTACTCGTGTCTGTTCGGGACGTTCCTGTGCAACAGTGTGAAGGAGCGAGAGGATCAGTGTGTTCAGGAGAAGACGTGCTCGGTGTGGACTCTCCTGAGGCCGGAGAACTCATCGTTCCTCAACATCCTCTACTCACCGCGCTCAGAGACCGTACGTCCGCTGGACTCACAGATACGGCTTATCACAGTTCACTACACACTTTAGCTATTTCAATAAAAATAATATATATAAAAAAAAAAAATGAAATAAATAAAATATAAAATATGAAATAAATAATATAAATATAAAACAAATTAAATAAAATATAAAACAAATTAAATAAAATATAAAATAAAGTAAAATAATATATATATATATATATATATATATATATATATATATATATATATATATATATATATATATATATATATATATATATAAAAGATCAAGATCAGTCGATTATTGAGAAATGAATGAACATTTCTCTTTTTCATTTGGTTTAAATTGATGTACTAAAATGACTAAAACTGAAATAAAAATGAATGTTATATAGACGTTTAAAAAACACAGCTAATAAAAATGACAAAACATCAAATTTATTATCACAAAATATATATATATAATATATATATAAAAAATATTTGTCAAAATACAGATATTGACAAATACCAGAAGTTTTGTAAAATGATAAACCTCGCATTTCAAACTTATTTTATTTTTATTTCTCATTTGGTTTAAATTACTAAAACTGAAATAAAAAATAAAATATAGCAGTGATATTAGAATATCGAGCTTATATATCAACTTATTTCAACACTGATAATAATCATAAATGTTTCTTGAGCATCAGATCCTCATATTAGAGTGATTTCTGAAGGATCATGTGACACTGAAGACTGGAGTAATGATGCTGAACATTCAGCTTTGATCACAGGAATAAATCACACTTTACTGTATATTCACATCAGAGCACATGAGCGGAGTGGAGCGGTGAGAATCTCAGCTCCTCGCTCACGGAACTGTTCACCCCTCCGCTCCGCCGCTCAAAGCCACATCAGGCCGCTCCGCTCATTATCGCTTCGTTTGCGTCGCGCTCCACTCAAATCGCCCCCCGCTCGCTCCAAAAAAGGAAAAAAATCTGCATGTACTTCACTTTTAGCTTAGACCACAGGCTTACCTCCCAAAGAACTAAAGAGCAACAACAACATTTTCCAAATAGAATTTTCTATTTCTATTTGTTTTATTTCAAATGACAAATTAGGCCTAGCCTCTGTAAGAAGGAATATAGCCTATACAAAAAGTCCTGTAAATTAAACGAATAATTTGACCTAATAATATGAATAAAAATGATATAAACAAAAATATACATAAAAGTTTAAAAAGTAAATTAACTATTAGGCCAGAATTTTGATAACTGAATTTTTGCGCAACGCGCACGATTAAAATTTAAATGGGCTTATAGCCTAGTATCCATTGTACACACAAACTGCCGTAAAATTAAACAAATAAATGGGCCTAATAATATAAATAAAAATTATATAAACAAAATATAAAAAATATAGGCCTACATAAACGTTTTAAAAGTAAATGAACTATTAGGCCAACATTTTGATAACTAAACTTTTGCACAGCGCGCACGATTAAAATTAAAATTGGCTTATATCAATTGTACAAAAAAATTGCTGTAAAATTAAACGAACCAAAGGGCGTAATTATATAAATAAAAAAATACAGGCTATAGGCTACATCAAAGTTTTAAAAGTAAGCTAAATGAACTATTAGGCCAAAATTCGTATAACTGAACTTTTGCGCAGAGTGCACGTGGATTACAATTTAAATTGGCTTAGGTTGTAAGTCTTAAAAAAAAAGAAAGAAAATTAATTGCTTTCCTTATCTACAGTTCTATTGAGTTCACCTTCAAGAACACAAGTTTGGACAATGTCTGAGGCTTCAGACTCATGCGGTGGTTGCGGAGAAAACCCTCTCTGCGCTCGCAGACCCGCTTGGGATGCTGAACACAATGCGAGCTTCTTTAGCCAGGCGGGGGAAAGACGTGGAGTCAGACTCGTGGTGTGAGCGGAGCGGAGTGAAATTGGAGCGGGAAATAGGGCGACGCTCCGTCCTTTTAAAAATGGACGCTCCCGCTCCACTTCGCTCACATGCTCTGATTCACATAGAGAACAGCTGATTTACATTAGAATAATATTTCACTGTTTTTACTGTATTTTTGCTCAAATAAACGCAGCCTCACTAGGAATCTCTTCGTCAGGTTCTGCACCCAGTGTGTCACGTGAGGAACCTGATGCTGTGGAGCGCCGTCTACCTGCCTAACTCCGCCCCCTCCACGCCTTCTGACGAGTCATGTGTGCCTAACTCCGCCCCCTCAGCCTCACCTGTGAGCAGGTAAATGACACGTGACTTATGCGTTTCCTTGTCTGAACACATTTTCAGTAGGGATCCATGATATATCGGCCGATATCAGTTAATTTTTAATGTTATCGGCCCGATAATAAAATGTGTCCGATATATTAAAACCGATAAATACTGTATTATTTCCTTCAGCTGAGACGCTTCAGATGCGCACTGTTCAACATGATGATTATGAATTGCTTGAAATATGATTGAAATCACTTCAAAAAAAGGAAAATAGAGTTCAGTGCAACATGTGCAGCGCAAGCCTGTCATATCGGCTACATAACATTATCATGAGAACATCATAATTGTGTGTTTAGGACATTGATGTTAATGATGAGACTTTTGTTTTTGTAATCAGGCTCTCAAAAATGATTAAAAAATTTGGATTTAGATTTATCGTCCAATATATCGGTTTTCGGCTTTCAAATATAAAGAATTATTGGTTATCGGCTTTCAAATATAAAGAATTATCGGTTATCGGCTTTCAAATATAAAGAATTATTGGTTATCGGCTTTCAAATATAAAGAATTATCGGTTATCGGCTTTCAAATATAAAAAATTATCGGTTATCGGCTTTCAAATATATAGAATTATTGGTTATCAGTTTTCAAATATAAAGAATTATCGGTTATCGGCTTTCAAATATAAAGAATTATCGGTTATCTGCTTTCAAATATAAAGAATTATCGGTGTCGGCCAAAATTTTGATATCGGTGCATCCCTAATTTTCATCCTTTAACCACTTTTCACTCATTTCTCCACTTAAACGTTCCTGTAGCTCAAACTGTAGAGCATTAAGCTGGTGTGTTTTCTCTTCAGGTTACCAAAGACTCGGTCGTACGACGATCTGCACACATCGTGTGAGGGTTCGCCCCTGCCCCGCCGCAGCAGCGACCCCAGCAGGACTGAGAAGTGGCAGGACGGTCTGAGCGCGATGAGGAGCGCGACCAAAGAACCGGACAAGAGCCGTCCCGATCCGAGACTCGGCTTACTCACCAGCGACTCTGACGCATTAAAGGGGGCGGAGCTTTCTGTGACTGACAGCCAAATGGAACAGGAAGTGAGAGAGGAGGATAACAGGAAGCTGGAAGTTGTAAATAACACGCCTGCCTTCGATATTCCAGATCATTTTGAGAGTGAGGACCAAATGTTTGGATCACCAGAAGATATTAAAGATCACGCTGTGGAACATTCCACTAAATCCCAGCATCCTCTTCCCTCTCACGAAAACAGCGGGTTGCTATCAAACGGGTTCGATCTAAATAATCACGCCCCCTTTACAATTACCCATGATCCTTCAGAATCTAGCAGCCAATCTTCCATGGAGAGTTCTTCCAGTCCAAACCACACCCTCAACGGCATCTGCTCACCTTCCCAGCATCCTGTTCATCCGCTTTCGGCCAATCAGGACGGGTTGAGTGTTCACAGCGATGCCGTACAGGTGCGCCTGCGAGAGATGGAGGCGGGGCATCAGCTGCAGGTGGAGACGCTGAAGAAACAGGTGCATGAGCTCTGGAGCCGTCTCCACGTCAACGGGAAGCTGGTGAGGAACACACACACACACACACTTGCTACTCTATGCAATTCCTGTTATATTGAAACGCTTTAGTGATGGTAAATCTATGGTGGCCTGGTAGAGCACAACACAGCGAAATTTAAAAAGGAAATGAAACAAAAAAACGAAATCAAGCAACAACACAACGAAATCAAGCCACAACACAGCGAAATCAGGCCACAACACAACGAAATCAGGCCACAACACAACGAAATCAAGCCACAACACAGCGAAATCAGGCCACAACACAACGAAATCAGGCCACAACACAACGAAATCAAGCCACAATACAACGAATTCAAGCCACAACACAACACAGCGAAATCAGGCCACAACACAGCGAAATCAGGCCACAACACAACGAAATCAGGCCACAACACAACGAAATCAAGCCACAATACAACGAATTTAAGCCACAACACAACGAAATCAGGCCGCAACACAACGAAATCAAGCCACAACACAGTGAAATCAAGCAACAACACAATGAAATCAAGCCACAACACAACGAAATCAAGCCACAACACAGCGAAATCAAGCCACAACACAACGAAATAAAGCCACAACCCAGCGAAATCAAGCCAAAACACAACGAAATAAAGCCACAACCCAACGAAATCAAGCCACAACATAACAAAATCAAGCCACAACACAACAAAATCAAGCAACATCACAATGAAATCAAGCCACAACACGGTGAAATCAAGCCACAACACAACGAAATAAAGCCAAAACACAACGAAATAAAGCCACAACCCAACAAAATCAAGCCACAACACAACGAAATCAAGCCACAACACAGCGAAATCAGGCCACAACACAACGAAATCAAGCCACAGCACAACGAAATCAAGCAACAACACAACGAAATCAAGCCACAACAGAACGAAATCAAGCCACAATACAATGAAATCAAGCCACAACACAACGAAATCAAGCAACAACGCAACGAAATCAAGCAACAACACAACAAAATCAAGCCACAACAGAACGAAATCAAGCCACAACAGAACGAAATCAAGCAACAACGAAATCAGGCCACAACACAACGAAATCATGCCACAACACAACGAAATCATGCCACAACTGGGGCTGTTTGTTGGCATTTTTGTTGTTTACTTGAAGATTTAAAACCCAAGCATCGATGTTTTACCAGTTTTCAATAATAAGTGATGCATTGTTCATAATAAATTCATTTGTGTCAAGATTGCACAACACTGTAGTTAACGTTATTGTCGGTCATTAAAGTTACAATAGTTATCATTGTGGTTATCATAGTTAACATTATAGTTATAATTGTCCTGTAGTCATGATTATAGTGATTAAAGTTATCGTTATAGTGATTGCCCGTGGTGTAAACAGGCCGTTAATAACTTTAGCAGCTGTAACACTTCTTCATCTCTGGCCACAGACGTCTCTTCCGGACGCGGAGAATAACCTGGAGGTGCAGCGCTGCGGCGCCACTGATCTCCTGTCCGAGGCCAGCTGGGAACAGATCGGACAACGGGAAGCAGAGGTGAGCCGGGAAGAGAACGGACGTCACACTGCAAAACATGCTGTTCTTACTCAGTATTTTTGTCTTGTTTCCAGTCCAAATATCTAAAAATTCTTAAATCAAGATGCATTTACTGAAGTAGTAAAATGCCTTCATTCACTTAGAGCTGTTACACACTACATGAAAGGTCATTTTCAAAAATCCATAATAGGGGCCCTTTAATTAAAACGTAAACATAATTTTTCTGACCCCATTGGCAGATAATTGTGCTTGTTTTAAGCAAAAACTCATTTAGATTTTCCCCCCCAGAAAACAACACATAATATCTAATGTAATTTTACTCATCTATTAAATTGCTTCTTAATTTAAGATTTTTTTTATATTTAGACTGGAAACCAGATAAAAATACTGAGTAAGAACATCTTTGTTGTAAAGTTGACAAGATGGGGGTGGTGGATGGAAGAAGAACACAGGGTTGGCAGTTCGGAAACTCGTGGTTTTTATTTAACTCTTCTCAAAATGAAACAAAAGCTTGCGCACACAGCGCCTTCACCGTATCTCAATACAGCATAAAATAAAGTTACTTAAATCAGCAATTCTCCTTGTCTCCGTCCGTGTGCACGAGTTCCCAGGTCTCTCTCTATCAAACATTCTCCGTGGATCCTCTTTATCCTGTCTCTCCACACCAATCACTGCAATTAGACACAGGTGTTCATCATTTGCACTTAACTTACTTACAAGCCGCTCGTTTCCTACCTCTCTCTCTCACTGCAGTACCAGTACCACTCTACCTCTACTGTACTCTACCTCTACTCTACTGTACTCTACCTCTACTCTACTGTACTCTACCTCTACTGTACTCTACCTCTACTGTACTCTACCTCTACTGTACTCTACCTCTACTGTACTCTACCTCTACTGTACTCTACCTCTACTGTACTCTACCTGTACTCTACCTCTACTGTACTCTACCTCTACTGTACTCTACTGTACTCTACCTCTACTGTACTCTACCTCTACTGTACTCTACCTCTACTGTACTCTACCTCTACTGTACTCTACCTTTACTGTACTCTACCTCTGCCGTACTCTACCTGTACTCTACCTGTACTCTACCTCTACCGTACTCTACCTCTACCGTACTCTACCTCTACCGTACTCTACCTCTACCGTACTCTACCTCTACCGTACTCTACCTCTACCGTACTCTACCTCTACTGTACTCTACCTCTACTCTACTCTTACTCTACCTCTACTGTACTCTACCGTACTCTACTCTTACTCTACCTCTACTGTACTCTACCTCTACTGTACTCTACTGTACTCTACCTCTACTGTACTCTACCTCTACTGTACTCTACCTCTACTCTACTCTTACTCTACCTCTACTGTACTCTACCTCTACTGTACTCTACCTCTACTGTACTCTACCTCTACTGTACTCTACCTCTACTCTACTCTACCTCTACTCTACTCTTACTCTACCTCTACTGTACTCTACCTCTACTGTACTCTACCGTACTCTACTCTTACTCTACTGTACTCTACCTCTACTGTACTCTACCTCTACCGTACTCTACCTCTACTCTACTCTTACTCTCCTCTACTGTACTCTTACTCTCCTCTACTGTACTCTACCTCTGCTGTACTCTACCTCTACCGTACTCTACCTCTACCGTACTCTACTCTTACTCTCCTCTACTGTACTCTACTGTACACTACTCTAACGTACCCTACTCTTACTCTCCTCTACTGTAATCCACTGTACTCTTACTCTACTGTACTCTTACTCTACTACTGTACTCTACTCTTACTCTCCTCTACTGTACTCTACTGTACATGCGTAGATTTGCATTTCCTTCATCATGAGGCGTATTATTTCACTTTTGGTATGAAAGGATCTTTACATTTGCCCAAAATTATTACTTTTTTATTATTAAAAAACAAGCCCAGCCCAGGTGGGAAAAAGGTATTCCAAAAGTAACATAACACATTTCTTAAAAAGTAACTAAGAAACGCAATTAGTTTTTAACGCAATATTGCAATGCATTACTAAGGAACTGTCCCCGACACTGGTGTGTTGTGTGTGTCCAGGTGACGCAGTGGTACTCGGATCACCCGGCGTCCCGTTGCTATGGTTGCGAGAGGACATTCTGGCTGGCGAGGAAGCATCACTGCAGGTGAGACCCGGATACACTCGGGAATTACAGGAACATTCCACCTTCATCAATGCGCAGCAGTAAAACACTCACTATACAGCCACAACACACACACTGCAAAAAATGCTTTTCTTACTCACTATTTTTGTCTTGTTTCCAGCAAATATCTAAAAAAATTTTAAATCAAGAAGCATTTACTAGATAAGTTAAATGCCATGATGTTAAGTCTTGTATTTTTGCAGGGGAAAAATCCAAAAACAGGCGAAATGATCTGCCGATGGAGTAAGAAGAATAATATTGTTTCCGTTTAAATTTATATTATTTTTCTGATCACATTGGCAGATAATTTTGCTTGTTTTAAGCAAACAGTCTCTTAATTTGGATTTTCCCTCCCAGAAAACAAGACTTAATATCGTATGTGTGTGTGTAATAAGCAGATTGTGTGTGTGTGTAATAAGCAGAGTGTGTGTGTGTGTGTAAAAAGCAGTGTGTGTAATAAGCAGTGTGTCTGTGTTTGTGTAATAAGCAAAGTGTGTGTGTGTGTAATAAGCAGAGTGTGTCTGTGTGTGTGTGATCAGCAGAGTGTGTGTAATAAGGGGAGTGTGTGTGTGTGTGTAATAAGCAGAGTGTGTGTGTAATAAGCAGAGTGTGTGTGTAATAAGCGGAGTGTGTGTAATAAGCAGTGTGTGTGTGTGTGTGTGTGATAAGCAGAGTGTGTCTGTGTGTGTGTGATCAGCAGAGTGTGTGTAATAAGGGGAGTGTGTGTGTGTGTGTAATAAGCAGAGTGTGTGTGTAATAAGCAGAGTTTGTGTGTAATAAGCGGAGTGTGTGTAATAAGCAGAGTGTGTGTGTGTGTGTGTGTGATAAGCAGAGTGTGTCTGTGTGTGTGTGATCAGCAGAGTGTGTGTAATAAGGGGAGTGTGTGTGTGTGTGTAATAAGCAGAGTGTGTGTGTAATAAGCAGAGTTTGTGTGTAATAAGCGGAGTGTGTGTAATAAGCAGAGTGTGTGTGTGTGTGTGTGTGATAAGCAGAGTGTGTCTGTGTGTGTGTGATCAGCAGAGTGTGTGTAATAAGGGGAGTGTGTGTGTGTGTGTAATAAGCAGAGTGTGTGTGTAATAAGCAGAGTTTGTGTGTAATAAGCGGAGTGTGTGTAATAAGCAGAGTGTGTGTGTGTGTGTGTGTAATAAGCAGAGTGTGTCTGTGTGTGTGTGATCAGCAGAGTGTGTGTAATAAGGGGAGTGTGTGTGTGTGTGTAATAAGCAGAGTGTGTGTGTAATAAGCAGAGTTTGTGTGTAATAAGCGGAGTGTGTGTAATAAGCAGAGTGTGTGTGTGTGATAAGCAGAGTGTACATGTGTTGTAGACCCCCCTAAAGGCACACATTACTAACGCTCTCTTTAAATAACAAATAAAATACTGCGCAATTGACTTCAGAGCAGGTCTCAGTCTATTTCAGTTCCTCAAAATAGCAACGGTCCATCAATGCGCCTGAACACACACTCGTTCTCAGACCAGCAGCCCATAGGGAACAGAAAGACAGACGCACAGATGGGCGCAAATGCATTTGCTATTTAAACAACGTGTCGCAGGACGTGAAAATGAAAACTGCGTCAGGCTGAAACTAGCAAAACACACTTGCGTCGCGCTTGGTGTATGATGGGGACCATAACGTTTTCTGTTGTTAGTTGAAAGCGGTGTGTTGTGAGTTTGAGTGTTGTCTGACCCGTGTGTCTCTCTCTCGTTCTGCTGCAGCGGCAGAGAGCCGGTTGATGAGGCCTGGTGAGACTTTCCTTCTCTTTTTTTGTCTATCCCTTCTCACACACGCCTGCGTCACTCATTCACATTCCCTTCTCACACACACATGCGTCACTCATTTACATCGTCCTCATCTTTAGTGTCTGAAAAAAACATACTTGTTCTCACACTAGAGCTTTAACTGCAAATATACACACCAGTGATCCAAAGTCACGTCCATTTCGTATTAATTTACCAGGATGAAAATTACTACACTACCAGTCAAAAGTTTGGGATCGGTAAGATTTTTTATGCTTTTAAAAGAAGTCTCTTCTGCTCACCAAGGCTGCATTTATTTGTTTGTATTTTTAATCAAATAAATGCAGCCTTGGTGAGCAGAAGAGACTTCTTTTAAAAACATAAAAAATCTTACCGATCCCAAACTTTTGACTGGTAGTGTATGTGAAGTACTTTATGAACATTGGAAGTGTTAATTCCTCTCTCTCTCCGCTGCAGGAACTGTGGGAATGTGTTCTGCACGAGCTGCTGTGACCAGAAGGTGGCGCTAGCGAGTCAACAGCTCCGCGAGCCGAACCGTGTGTGTCAGGCATGTTACGGGCACCTCCGGCCCTCATCTGTTCCTCCTGCGCTCCCTCCGGCAGACCTGGAGCTGGAGAACCCCATCACTGCCAGCTCCAACTGAGCCGCATCTCAGCCGGATCACACGGAGAACCCCATCACTGCCAGCTCCGACTGAGCCGGATCCCAGCCGGAACACACGGAGAACTGGAGAACCCCATCACTGCCAGCTCCAACTGAGCCGGATCCCAGCCGCATCTCAGCCGGATCACACGGAGAACCCCATCACTGCCAGCTCCGACTGAGCCGGATCCCAGACGCATCTCAGCCGGACAACTGGAGAATCCTATCACTGCCAGCTCCGACTGAGCCGGATCCCAGCCGGAACACACGGAGAACTGGAGAATCCCATCACTGCCAGCTCCGACTGAGCCGGATCCCAGCCGCATCTCAGCCGGATCACACGGAGAATCCCATCACTGCCAGCTCCGACTGAGCCAGATCCCAGCCGCATCTCAGCCGGATCACACGGAGAACCCCATCACTGCCAGCTCCGACTGAGCCGGATCCCAGACGCATCTCAGCCGGACAACTGGAGAATCCCATCACTGCCAGCTCCGACTGAGCCAGATCCCAGCCGGAACACACGGAGAACTGGAGAATCCCATCACTGCCAGCTCCGACTGAGCCGGATCCCAGCCGCATCTCAGCCGGATCACACGGAGAATCCCATCACTGCCAGCTCCGACTGAGCCAGATCCCAGCCGCATCTCAGCCAGAACACACAGAGAACTGGAGAATCCCATCACTGCCAGCTCCGACTGAGCCAGATCCCAGCCGGAACACACGGAGAACTGGAGAATCCCATCACTGCCAGCTCCGACTGAGCCGGATCCCAGCCGCATCTCAGCCGGATCACACGGAGAATCCCATCACTGCCAGCTCCAACTGAGCCGGATCCCAGCCGCATCTCAGCCAGAACACACAGAGAACTGGAGAATCCCATCACTGCCAGCTCCAACTGAGCCGGATCCCAGCCGGAACACACGGAGAACCGGCTCAACGCCAGCGCTGAAGGGATCGGGATCGAGAGCTCATAATTTACTCACTCTCATGTGCTTCTGTGGGACCAAAGCGCACATCTAAAGAATGACATGACTTTCTTCTGTGGATCACAATCCAGGGACTGGATTCACCAAAATATTCGTAAGAAAGAAGTTGATCAAGGGGATGGAAAGGCGAAGCGCAAAACATTAGTCCCAAACTGATGAGTGATAACCTCTTGCAGTGCATAGATCCAAAAGGAACTAAAAAATCTGAAAAAAGATCCGCACACGAATATTGGCCAAAAAGCTCACAGGGTTTTATTGTCCAGAGGCCACAAGTACAAGATACGCAAACCGTTTCCAGGCTCAACCCTTGCCAAGCGTACTGCGGTAATTTACACACTTATTACCGTAATCCATGTAACACACTGGAATCTGATTTTATCCCATATAAACATATTTACATTTACAAAGTTTTGAATAGAGGATTGTTGTGATATGTATGTATATTTATGTAAACCATTGATGTAAATATTTGTATATAGGGTAAAATCAGATTCCAGTGTGTTACATGGATTACGGTAATATGCGTGTAAATTACCGTTTTGCACACCTTGCACTTTTTCCACTTTATTTGTGGCCTCTGGACAATAAAACCTTGTGAGCTTTTTTCTGATTTTTAAGAAAGAAGTTGAGAAATGTCTCGGATGTTTGTAAGAGTGTGCAATATGGAATTCTGTGATATTTTCTTAAGAACATCAATTTTTTTCTTCTTAAGAAAATTACAAACTTTGGTGTTTATCTGACTTGCCAAAGACTGATCAACACGTAGAAAAACACCTCAAAGGCGCACTAACGTTTGAAACACGTGTTTATTTTGATAATTGCTTAAAAAAAAAAACGTTTTCATAATAAGCTGGCAGCGATGTCTGTCGCAACTGGCTTGAGGACAGTTCAGGGACCGGATTCACGAAAATCTTCTTAACTCTTTCCCGCCAGTGGTTTTTTAAGTGGTCAATTTATTCAGTAATGTGTTTCCATTGAGCGCATATGTTTCGCCATAGATCGCTATCATCAGCTTGGACAGTAACAGTAAATCACTGCAAAGCTATTTATAACTTTTTACTTCTGAGCGAAGAGCAAAAAAGAACTTCGTTGTGAGTTTATCGGCGCCTTGATTCACGTTCAGTCTCTCGTGCGTCGTGTGCTGTTCACTTAACGGCCACCGGTGTCACTAATAACACGGGTTCCTGAATCCTACATGCAGCTCCTTTAATATAAATAAACGTTTAATCAAAATAAAAATCATGATAGAGTGCAATTATCAAATCAAATGCTGCATTTGAATTAAGTTGTTACCGAATTTCTAATTTATTCAGTCACGTCATGCATAATCATGACCAATCTGTGTTTACATTATAAACAATGGTGTCACTTCAGAGAACACATCGCGAGGAATATATTAATATGCATCATATATATTGTAATGCTTGGTATTACAAGTCGAAGGCTATCTGAACTTTAGTTATTAAATTCTTCTTAAATGTTGACTTTACTATCTTAAAAAAAATAAAGAAAAGATAATAACATTCCTCTTTGTGTTTTGTGAATCCACCCCGATCTCGTTTGGATTATTTTTACGATCATGCTTAAAATTTTTAAAAAATTAAAAATCATATACGTAGTTCATACTTCATACATATGATAGACGAATAGAACGTGTATGCAAATGAGATTTGAAAGTCCCATCCGGCTCACCGTCCTTTAGTTGCAGACGTTCATGAGGCTGAGGAAACGATGACAACTTTAATATCCCTGAACTATTCCTGTCATGATTCGCTTTGACTTTGCAGATCACAAACCAAGAGGAGTTTTGCACACTTGAATCTGTGTTCATGAACTTTGTATGTGTATATTATGTCAAATGTACAGCCAATGCAATGAAAGCTTGACGGACTAAATGGAGTTTCACGAATTTGAGCAATACGCACAGGATCGGGACGATTATGGAAAAGATCCTTGTGCGACGACCATCTCAAGCGTGTCTGCTGTCGCTTTGCCCTGATGAAATCCCCCACAATGCAATGCTGGTGTCTTTTCTCTCTATGTTGGACAGGGTTTGTACGAGCAGTGTCGCTTATGGAGTCTGCGGCGTTTGTGTGAATGAAATTAAAGCTCAACACACTGCCAACCTGAACCACGTGTCCGTCTGACTCGGTGATACGAGATCGAGTTTCATTGATGCTCGTGATTAAAAAAAAAACAGGATTGTTTTTACTCTGCACTTGCTGGTTTAGGCTCATTTTTTACCCTGAGTTGATGAACCTGTAGTCCTGGTTGATAATGTGCAATCTGAATTCTATAGAGAATTTTACTCCTGGTTTACTACTTACCTTAAAGCTTGACATATTAAATAATAACCAGAGAAATCTTTTTTTTTTTTTGGAAATGTAAGTTTATTGAACCTTTAGACGGAAAAAAGTTTGCATTTGTGGCTCATATAATAAAGAATATGAAAGACAAAACAGCTCAATTTTATAATTTTACTCCGAGGAACAAAAATATGGAGAAATGTATATTTATATGGAGAAAAAGTGATGTAAATCAAAGAGATCTTTATAACAGTAAAGCAGATACTTGCATAAAATGCATATAAATATCTGCTAGTAATATGTCTTAGTAAGATTCTATTTATATGATTAGTTTTATGATCAAAGCTGTGTAGTTTTTAAAACATATAATGTAATACAATACAAATGATGATTGAGAGATGAACTAATAAACCTTCCTCAAAAGCCTGATGATCATATTTGATACTCGTGATTTTTATAATAAATTAGTTATGGATAATAAAGTAAACTGAAGTTATGGGGATGAAATGAGTAACTCAAGGCATTCAGCATCTACAGCATGATTGAAAGTCATTATTTTTTAACATTTAATAAGGCTTAACTTTCAATTTAAGCAAACTTAAAACAATCTTCACATAAACCCATTATAATAAATGCCTGTAGTAAGTTATAATTTCTGTTTCTGTCAATATCAGCTCTCTCTGAAAACTGTCAGTTCAGTTTTCCCCACTAGGATTATTTTGCCCATTCATTTTCACAACTAAGACAATTACAAGATAAACATTTGGTATCAATATTTTTGTGAGGATTGATCATCTCGACATAACATCAGTGTCATTGTTAATGCTACTGACATTTAAATTATTGTATGAAAAAATAATTATGAGTTTAAAAGATTTTTTTGTGTTTGTAAGTGTGTTAAGAAATCCCCCCCCCCCCCCCCCCCCCCCTCCCCCCTCCCCTCAGAAAAATTACAATATATAACCATTTAAAGTAAATTGTTACACCTTTTGCTTTCTGAGCTGTGGCTTTACACATGAAATTATGCTGTTTTTCCACATCTTTTAGTTGAATTTGTCTAAAATTACTTCTGTAAAATACATTTAGCCTCTTTCATACACGCACACACACATTGCACATGCGTAAACACACAATAATCCTAAAATTAAAATAAAATGACAAAAAAGCAACATCTTAATGTGTTTGTAGAGCAAAAGTTCAGAGGGTTAGGAAAAGTGTCCACATATGAACCATTGCAGCATGAAAAGGAGTTTATCATCATTTTTTCATATGAAAGTAGTTTATGGAACTAAAATGAATATATTTAGTTTGATGATGTTTTGTTAGAATAAGAAAATGTAGGTTTCATAAATTTATTACACTGTTCATATCAATTTCAACGTATGATATTTTCAAATAAAATGTCTCATAAATATTGATTGATACACATATGTTTTATGCATCAGATTCAAAACTTTAGTGCCTTCACTCATTAATGAGAAGTTACTGATTACATTAAATATGGTTTTAGTAGGAAAATACTGTTTTATAAGCGTATGTAGAGTTTAAAGATGTGAACCTCGAGGTTCAACACGACTCTTTACTTTCTCAACAAATGTACCTGATCTGATTCAATCCAATCCAAAGTTCATCTTTATAATCTTTCATAAAATTGAAATAACTCGCTCAACCACAGGAACGTCTTTGACGTCTTCAATCCCTCTTATTTTTCAGTCAAATTCTGAAGGTGAAAATCAAGTCCAATCCTACATTTCTCACCAAAAATCCAGTTTCACCTGAAAACATGATCATGAGAGTAACATAAGAAGTCAAGACTCAGGAAAGACGCAGAGGCTCAGATAAAGATATAACTTTTTGTTTATTAGTGGCTATAGATAATGCTATTGGACCATAATCATAAAAAATGACAAAACAAGAAACGCTACATCTCTGGTCAGCGGTCGGTTAACATCGGCATCGATTAGCGCAGAATGAGAAATGAGAAGCGGGAAAAAACAAACCCGTTACAACGTCTCCATGCGACAGAACGAGACGTCACCGCACGAAAGAGTCGAACGCGCGAAACACATCATCACGGTGAGCGGGAAATGGCGTCGGTGGCACTTCATCTGAGGAGAAATTCGAGAGTGATTCCTTTAGGATTCATACATTCTAATCCTGAGTTCATCATGGCTCATGGGAAGCGGACGACGACACACACCACGACGAGAGTTGCTCCGAACACGACACCGAACAGCGAGCCGGTACGTGACACGACGAAAACACGCCAGCTTGATTCAAGCAAAAATGTTCAGATTGAGACAAAATCCATCCGTTACAAACCGGTTCCTCGCGCTTCGCTTTTAACAAAAATAGACCCGCCTCGCGATTCGCTTCGATATCGTCTTATAAAAAACATCACGTGGGCGTATTTACAAGGGGTTAAACGTGACATTCTGAAGGTTTACAAAGATTCCGTTCCGTCGAGACGGACGCTACGCAGTCGCCGGGGATTGTGGGTAGTGCGGGAAGAGAGAGAGATTGAAACTTATTTCTGCCACGGAATAGAAAAACAAAAGTAAGACATTTTAATCTACAATTCTGACCTTTTTCCTCACAATGGCTAGTTTATATATTTCATTTGCAAGTTATGAGTTTGTTATTGCGAGTTTACATCTCATAATTCTGGCATAATTCACAATTAAGATTTTTTTCTGCTTCCGCCATAGAAAAAAATAATAAATAAAAATGGTAATTATAACTTTTTATTTCACAAATCTGACTGTTTTCCTCACAATCACTAGTTTTAATCTTTCATTTTGCAAGTTTGCTTGTTATTGTGAGTTTACATCTCATACTTAAGTTTTCTGCTTCCGCCATGTAATTTTTTTAAATGGCATTTATAACTTTTTATTTCACAAATCAGTCTCTTTTTTCCACAATTGCGAGGTTGTCGCAATGAATTAAAATATATTTTTTTTAATTGTCAATAATGAGTGACTTTTTTATCTCTGTTTATATTTAAAAGAAATATAAAAATTGCGACGTTTTCTCACAATTTAGAATTTTTTTTCTCTCAATTGCAAGCTTGTTAAATCGCGATTTAAACTTTCTTCTCAGTTTTTCTTCTTTTCACCATGGAATAATTTTGTAAAAGGTAATTGCTACTTTTTATCTTGCAATTCTGAGAAAAGTTAATTTAAAAAAATCTAATTTTTCAAACTTTTTTTTATTCTATGAAAAAGTCAGAATTGCGAGACGTAAACTGCCAATAATAATATAAACTTTTTAATCTCACAATTTATTTTATTTTATTATTTTTTTTGCAATTCAACGCAATGTAACCTCGCAATTGTGAGAAAAACAGTCAGATTTGTGAAATAAAAAGTTATAAATACCGTTTTAAATAATTTTTTCCATGGCGGAAACAGAACAAATTGTGAATTATGGCAGAATTATGAGATGTAAACTCGCAATAACAAACTCATAACTTTCTAAATGACAGTTATAAACTAGCAATTGTGAGGAAAAAGTCAGAATTGTACGATTAAAACGTCTTGTGTTATTTTTTCTATTCTGTGGCAGAAACGAGCTTCCATCGGACGCAAAAAGAGAAGGACAGGAAAATCAAGACAAACAATGTGTGTGTTAGTGTGGTTTAGAAAGGTTCGCACTAGTAAACGCTGGCCAGATCTGTGTGTTGTGTTTCTAAGGCCATGTGGAGCGGGACGTTGTGCTGGGAGTTTCGGGATCTGATGATGTCACTCACACCGACGACTGATCCCAGACCTGCTGGACACACAAACACAGGTTCTATCATTACTTTAATTGTATAAACATCCACCTTCAGTTTGTGCTTTGTGTCTTTTTTCTGTGAAATCAAGTTTAATAAAGTAAACGTAAGAATATTTGATATTGTTAATATAATTTAAACTACGGGGCTGTTGAATGCTTGAATCTGATGTGTGCATTATTTTTCTAATAATTCAACTAATTATTCCTTACATAGTGTGTCATGTTTTCCTGTTTCACAAGTAATAGTATACAAAACAGTAATAGTATACATATAAAAAAATTATATGATACAAAATATAAAAAAATGTTCAATATATAATAAAAATATAATGTATAAAAACAAATAAAGAAACTGAAAGTCATTGAATCATGCGCACACACGTCTCACTCTGAATTTTGAACATTAGACTGGAGGTTAAGAACTCTTGATTGAGTCTGTGTGCGTGTGTGTGTGTGTGTTCAGTCATCCTGACCTTGTTAACGGTGTTGATGGGTGATCGAGCGGATCCGGTATGCAGTGTGTGTGTGTGTGTGTGAGTGAGTGAGTGTGTGTGTGTGTGTTCAGTCATCCTGACCTTGTTAACGGTGTTGATGGGTGATCGAGCGGATCCGGTATGCAGTGTGTGTGTGTGTGTGTGAGTGAGTGAGTGTGTGTGTGTGTGTTCAGTCATCCTGACCTTGTTAACGGTGTTGATGGGTGATCGAGCGGATCCGGTATGCAGTGTGTGTGTGTGTGTGTGAGTGAGTGAGTGAGTGAGTGTGTTCAGTCGTCCTGACCTTGTTAACGGTGTTGATGGGTGATCGAGCGGATCCGGTGTGCAGTGTGTGTGTGTGTGTGTGTGTGAGTGAGTGAGTGAGTGTGTGTGTTCAGTCGTCCTGACCTTGTTAACGGTGTTGATGGGTGATCGAGCGGATCCGGTGTGCAGTGTGTGTGAGTGAGTGAGTGTGTGTGTTCAGTCGTCCTGACCTTGTTAACGGTGTTGATGGGTGATCGAGCGGATCCGGTATGCAGTGTGTGTGTGTGTGTGTGAGTGAGTGAGTGAGTGAGTGTGTTCAGTCGTCCTGACCTTGTTAACGGTGTTGATAAGTGATCGAGCGGATCCGGTGTGCAGTGTGTGTGTGTGTGTGTGTGTGTGTGTGTGTGAGTGAGTGAGTGAGTGAGTGAGTGTGTTCAGTCGTCCTGACCTTGTTAACGGTGTTGATAAGTGATCGAGCGGATCCGGTGTGCAGTGTGTGAGTGAGTGAGTGTGTTCAGTCGTCCTGACCTTGTTAACGGTGTTGATGGGTGATCGAGCGGATCCGGTATGCAGTGTGTGTGTGTGTGTGTGTGTGTGTGTGTGTGAGTGAGTGAGTGAGTGTGTTCAGTCGTCCTGACCTTGTTAACGGTGTTGATGGGTGATCGAGCGGATCCGGTGTGCAGTGTGTGTGTGTGTGTGTGTGAGTGAGTGAGTGAGTGTGTGTGTGTGAGTGAGTCAGGGTCCCCGCGGGTCCTTAAAAAGTCTTACAACGTCTTAAATAAAATTTTCGCTTTTTAAGGCCTGGAAAAGTCTTAAAATCTGAAATTTCCGATAAGGAGGTCTTAAATTTCACGTACGGGCCTTAAATTTCGTGTCCGACTCGTCATCCGTTATTTTGTTTTGTTTTTTGAACAGTGCGCACCATTTGGGGGCAGCAGTTTTCTATGTGGGTGCAACCTGCTTCATTCCATAGGTGACTGAAGATGAATGGGTCGCGTTGATGGTTTGCCACACCATTCTGTGTCGTGTCGCAGTGTTAATTCCGTTATTGAAAACCATGACGAAAAATGTTTGTTGACGACTTTTTTTTCCCCTGACTAAGACAAGACCATGAGAGACGATACCCACGTCATTAAACGATAACTGTGACTACCGGTATTATATCAACACCTACAATATCGTTGACGAAAAAAGACGAGACTAAAGTGTGTTTAAAAAAATACAAACTTGACTAAAACCACTTTTTTGTCGAATAAAGGAGAAAACAACACATTACAGACTGTGTTTACGAGCGAGCGTTCATGCTTACGGTTGCCAGATGTAAATAATTAAATCCCCAGTCAGAGCTTTTCTGTTAAAATAGCGTTTTCTAGCCGGTCTTGTCAATGGTATCTGGCAACCATGCTCGCGCGCACGCTCTCTACACTGCTGAAGAAGCGCGGATGATCTGAAAACACAGACAAGTAAGCTGGAGTTCAGTGATCTTCATTTGATATTTTCTACTTAAATTAATTAAAGTGTCATTCAGTTGGTCTTTATTCTGTCACGAGCCGCTTGCGCTGTTTGTGCGACTAAATCTGCGATCAGTACAGGCTGATATCTAGCAGTGTTTTTAATGTTGATCATTTTATTGCTATTTTGCAACGAAAGCCACGGCAGAACTGCAGCACACAGCGGTGATTCGAGAACGAATCTGTGGCTTTGAACGAATCGGGAGATTCAATGACCCGTTCATAAATACAGCCACTTGCTTTGTTACCATAAATAGACTGTGTTTGTTACTGAATGAATGAATGACTCGATGACGGATGACTCGCTCATAAAGACAGTGACTTACCGCCACCTACTGGCGATTTTAATTTAATGTTTAAAAGTATTACCTCGTTTTTACCATCATTGCATATTTATTGAACATTGTTTCATTTAAAGCATTATTTATTTTATAAAAGTATTTATAAAGGTAAAAAATTAACTGGAAAAAATCGATTAAAATGGGCAAATATTGTCCCTTAATGGAAAAGGTGTGACTGCAGTCTAAGTGCAAGAGGGGTTACCAGGGGTGCGGCCAGGGATTTTGGGCCCCATGAAAAAATATGAGGTAAGGCCCCTACTACTGCACCCATTCAATTAATAAAATCGATCTCTGGGGCCCCTAAAAGTTTGTGGGCCCTTAGAATCGTCCTAATTTTTCCCCCCTTAGCGGCGCCCCTGGGGGTTACGGCACTATAATAGATTGGAGAACCACTGAACTAAGGAACAGGGATATGTAGAATTGCACAAGTGCTACTGCTAAAGAGTGCATTGTCAATACAGCCTGTTACCTTGATTCAAATGTCTCATAAGCTTAATTGAATTGGCCTAAAGCGAAAAATTATGTAATTTTTTGTCTAAAGACTACATATAAAATACCTACCAAAATTAATGTCGGTAACTGAAGTTTGACTTTGTCAACTAAAACAATGAAAGACAAAATTACTAAAATGTGACCAATAAGACCAATAAGCATTTTCATCTGAAGACTAAAAAAAAAAATGGCTGCCAAAATTAACACTGTCCTGTTGAACATTTTCCTGTTTTTTTGTCGTGGTAAAGTCTTAAATTTGCCTTTTAGAGGACTTAAAAAGGTCTTAAAAGTCATTAAATTTGCTGTTAAAAAATGTGCAGATACCCTGGTGAGTGAGTGTGTTCAGTCGTCCTGACCTTGTTAACGGTGTTGATGGGTGATCGAGCGGATCCGGTGTGCAGTGTGTGTGTGTGTGTGTGTGTGTGTGTGTGAGTGAGTGAGTGAGTGTGTGTGTGTGTTCAGTCGTCCTGACCTTGTTAACGGTGTTGATGGGTGATCGAGTGGATCCGGTGTGCAGTGTGTGTGTGTGTGTGTGTGTGTGTGTGTGTGTGTGAGTGAGTGAGTGAGTGAGTGAGTGAGTGAGTGAGTGAGTGAGTGAGTGCGTGAGTGAGTGAGTGAGTTCAGTCGTCCTGACCTTGTTAACGGTGTTGATGGGTGATCGAGCGGATCCGGTGTGCAGTGTGTGTGTGTGTGAGTGAGTGAGTGAGTGTGTGTGTTCAGTCGTCCTGACCTTGTTAACGGTGTTGATGGGTGATCGAGCGGATCCGGTGTGCAGTGTGTGTGTGTGTGTGTGAGTGAGTGAGTGAGTGTGTTCAGTCGTCCTGACCTTGTTAACGGTGTTGATGGGTGATCGAGCGGATCCGGTGTGCAGTGTGTGTGTGTGAGTGAGTGAGTGAGTGTGTGTGTTCAGTCGTCCTGACCTTGTTAACGGTGTTGATGGGTGATCGAGCGGATCCGGTGTGCAGTGTGTGTGTGTGTGTGTGTGAGTGAGTGAGTGAGTGTGTGTGTTCAGTCGTCCTGACCTTGTTAACGGTGTTGATGGGTGTTCGAGCGGATCCGGTGTGCAGTGTGTGTGTGTGTGTGTGTGTGTGTGAGTGAGTGTGTGTGTGTGTTCAGTCGTCCTGACCTTGTTAACGGTGTTGATGGGTGTTCGAGCGGATCCGGTGTGCAGTGTGTGTGTGTGTGTGTGTGTGAGTGAGTGTGTGTGTGTGTTCAGTCGTCCTGACCTTGTTAACGGTGTTGATGGGTGTTCGAGCGGATCCGGTGTGCAGTGTGTGTGTGTGTGTGTGTGTGAGTGAGTGTGTGTGTGTTCAGTCGTCCTGACCTTGTTAACGGTGTTGATGGGTGTTCGAGCGGATCCGGTGTGCAGTGTGTGAGTGAGTGAGTGAGTGTGTGTGTGTTCAGTCGTCCTGACCTTGTTAACGGTGTTGATGGGTGTTCGAGCGGATCCGGTGTGCAGTGTGTGTGTGTGTGTGTGAGTGAGTGAGTGTGTGTGTGTGTGTGTTCAGTCGTCCTGACCTTGTTAACGGTGTTGATGGGTGTTCGAGCGGATCCGGTGTGCAGTGTGTGAGTGAGTGTGTGTGTGTTCAGTCGTCCTGACCTTGTTAACGGTGTTGATGGGTGTTCGAGCGGATCCGGTATGCAGTGTGTGTGTGAGAGTGAGTGAGTGTGTGTGTGTGTGTGTTCAGTCGTCCTGACCTTGTTAACGGTGTTGATGGGTGTTCGAGCGGATCCGGTGTGCAGTCTCTGTCTCGGCTCCTCAAACGCGTGCCCAGGCGATCTCTCCCTGCGCAGCTCCATCACGCGTCCCGGAGAACAGTCGAGTCGAGGGTCCATGATCCTTCCCGGGGACTTCTCCCGGTCCATGATCCTCCCCGGGGACTTCTCCCGGTCTAGGGCCCGCGCCGGAGACTTGTCGCGCCTGAACTCGGTGCGGGCCTCTCGGTACCGGTGAGGTGTCCCGGGCTGGTGGAGCCCCTCCTGGACAGACGGCATCGACGCCACACGCTTCGAGATGTGCTCGTTGTAGGTCGGGGGACCACGCTTGTTCGGGCTGAGAGGACAGAGAGAGTCACAGTCAGTCGCCTTGCGTTCCTTCACAGAAATACACCATGATAACGGTGTCTTCCTGTCATTTACACTTTATTTTCAAAGCAAATTTATTGGTAAATGTGGTTTCATCGGTTATATTTAGTACTGGGCAATGATTAATCGCATCCAAAATAAAAGTCAGTTGCCTTGCTTTCCTTCACAGAAATCCATCATGATAACTTAGTTGTTTAAACAGTCTTTCTGTCATTTACACTTTATTTCAAAGCAAATTCATTGGTAAATATGGTATACTTGAGTCGGACGTACCATACTGATTGGATCACGCTTAGGGATCCTGTCATCTTCAAGTATTGATTAAACGAGCCAATGCACATTGCCGTGCGAGATTCTGCTAACACAGAAACGTATTTTCAAATGCATCCGTCCCCGAGATTGGTTTGCAGCGATCGACCTGAAGGACACGTACTCCATCCTCCCGCGACACAGGCCATTCCTGCGCTTCGTGTTCAAGGGTTGAGCGTATCAGCACAAAGTTCTACCCTTCGGGCTGGCCCTGTCTCCCTGCGTCTTTACGAAGGTCGCATAGGTGGGCATTGCTTCCATGAGAGAGCGTGGTGTTCGCATCCTCAACTACCTCGATGACTGGCTGATACTAGCTCAGTCTCGGGGGCAGCTGTGTGAGCACAGGAACCTGGTACTCCGGCATCTCAGCCAGTTTGGCCTTCGGGTCAGCTGGGAAAAGAGCAAACTCGCCCCAATGCAGAGGATCTCTTTTCTCGGTATGGAGCTGGACTCGGTCAGATGGCGCGCCTCACAGAGGAACGTGTCCGGTCAGTGCTTTAACTTTTTCAGAGGTTCCTGGGGCATATGGCTCCACAGCTGGGTTTGCTTCATGTGAGACCACTTCAGCACTGGCTTACAGCGGCAGGCTATGTGTGACAATCACCCTGGCCTACCACCAAACCCTCAGCCTGTGGTCAGACCCTTCGTTTCTCCGGGCCGGAGTGCCCCTAGAACAAGTGTCCAGGTATGCTGTGGTCTCCACAGATGCCTCCAACACCGGCTGGGGGGGCCACGTACAACGGGCATGCAGTCTCAGGTCTGTGGACGGGGCTGTGCATTGGCACATCAACTGCCTCGAGTTGCTAACAGTACACCTTGTTCTGAGCCGCCTCAAAACGCCTCTGCTCGGCAAGCAGGTGCTGGTCCGCACGGACAACACTGACCGTTGCGTACATCAACCATCAAGGTGGTCTACGCTCCCCTTGGATATCGCAACTCGCCCGCCATCTCCTCCTATGGAGTCAGGAGCATCTGCACGTGCCACTTACCGTATATACCCGAATATAAGACAAGGATTTTGTCCTAAAAAAAGGCTGAAAAATGGGTGGTCGTCTTATATTCAGGGTCATCTTATATTCGAGTGGAGGAATCGATTGATGGCCTTTTTCTCCCGCGCCGTCGACTGACGAGAGCGCCGAGGATCTCGATGCGACGCGGACGCACTTGGAAAAAACGAGCGCGTCGCTTTCCGTATGAGCGCGCGCCTACATTTGAAATAACGAACTTGAGCGCGCAAAAGACGGGATATGTGAACGGGGGGGTGGGGGGGTCCGGAGAGAGAGCGTTAGAAAGTTTTTTTTTTTTTATAAATTACTTTTCTTAAGCAAGTATTCATTAAATTGACCATAAGACGACATTTATAATGTAACAAAAGATTATATTTCAAGTAAATGCTGTTCTTTCAAACTTTCTATTCATCCTGAAAAATAAATATTAGTTTCCGACAAAATATTAGATATTTTACAACTGTTTTCAACACTGATAATAATCATAAATGTTTTTTGAGCATCATATCCTCATATTAGAGTGATTTCTGAAGGATCATGTGACACTGAAGACTGGAGTAATGATGCTGAAAATACAGCAATATTTCACTGATTAGGGTTAGTGTTCCATTCAACAAACTGTATATTTACATACTTTAAATATAAATATTTTATATATTGAACATAACCACAGATTATCATGGAAGACGACTGTATTTAGCGTATCATATTGTGTCTGTACACAGTTTGAAGATCATCTCATATTTATTATGCTTAATTTAATTTATCATGGCTATAGAAACAGTACCTGGAGAAAACTATATATACACACACATGGAAACATCGATAAAGTGTTTATAGAGAGACCTGACAGACATTCACCAGTGAGAAGAGATGAAATATATTAATAAAAGTTATTAATGTGAAACCACACGCCCATCAGTCCAGTGAACAGATTCAGATTCATGTGCGCTACTAAACCGGTTTAAATCACAGGACGACTTACCAATCAAACACGTCTCCTCATCCGCCATATCCATAATAACATATTTATGCTTTTAAAAGCACGATAAAATGAAAGCAACAGTCAAATCATGAACAAGAGCTTCTCAAAACACCTGATATGATATAATCGGAGCTGAGGCAGAAATTAAATCCATCACATTAAATCTATGAAAATCACTAATACCTCATTTGCATATTCAAACATACATTTCAGAAAGCGTGTAACACAAAACTGTCCTCTTAATGTACTGTGATTAATCGACTGGGGAAAGTATGGTGTTTTTTTTCCCCCTTTTACCTGAAGTGCCTTAACATTATATTACATAAGATGAACATTAAAACTAGTCAGAATATTCTCCTTAAAAACACTTTATTCATCACAGGTTAAAACGTTCATGCTCAGTCACTCCTTTGCACATATAAAGAAAGCACCTTTCTTCCTGTAAAGAAGAGAAACAGAGTCAGAACCTCTGGACCAATCACAGCCAGACTTCAGGTCACATGGGGTCGTTCTGTCAGTCAGATGAAGCTGCAGGACTGACACATTTAACTCATTACTCACTGAACATCTTCCTCATTAGATCTGATGTCAATGTCAGTGTTTCTCGTGTCGTTACTGATCATAAGTAACGCAGGATTCATCAAAATAAGACCAAATAAAACAAAACAGTGTTGCACTTTCATCATCTTTCAAATTTGTAATGAGAATCGTATATAAATCTGTATATAAATAAAAATTGTTTTTTCATTCCCGCCCGTTATTAGGGCTCTATGATTTCTGTGATGCAGAAAATCCAGTCATAAAAATGGAATTTACTGTATAAACAATCATGTCAACCCGTCAAAATAAGAGTTTAGTTTAACTTGACAGAAATATATTAATGTTGTACAGTAGACTTTAGACACGTCTCAATGTAATAATAACACTAATAAATTATCAAAATAATTTTTCTTCCATGTTTAACAGTAGCTCAGTTGTGCAGCATGTAGTTTGACAAAAAAGTTTAGTTTCATATTATTAAAAGATAAATTAAATTAATGTTTTATGTCTTTATTTGATTACCAGAAAATACACAACACAGAATTTGTGAAAAAAAGAAAAGAAAAAAAAAATCATAGAAATGAAATTGAAAAAAAAAAGATTAAAATGGTTGTTTTTATGAATCCAATTAATTAGATATGCTTTTTGATTATTAAAATTTAATTGAACCATTAAAATGGAATCCAGAATTTGGTAAAAAAATAAAATAAAACGGAATTTGAGAAAAAACAAACATATTTCATAGGGCCCTAAATATTTTACTTTTGTTAAACTTTAAAATAAAGTGTTATTAAATTCTATAAGTTTCATGGTTTCAGTTAATTAGACATGCTTTTTGATTATTAAAATTTAATTAAACCATTAAAATGAAAAAAAAAAACATTTCATAGGGCCCTAAAAATATATCTTATATCTTTTGTTGTTAAATTGTATAAGTTTCATGGTTTTTAATTCAGACATTTTGGAAATACTGGTTTAGACAACCGGAAAAATTTAAACGGGAAAAAGGTAATTTGGTAAAAAATAAAAAGGATTTCATAGGGCCCTACGTTAGCGACAATACACACACACACAAATGTTTCAGCCCTAAAAAGTATTGATCAGTTCCTAATCCAGTGAGATCACATGACAGGACTCCAGATGCAATGGGTTACGACAGTACACACACACACACACACACACACACACACACACTGACCTGCGTGTGGAGCCGTTTCTCTGCGGTTCTGCGCTCGACCCCTCCTGACTCAGATTGCCTTTGCAGCAAATGACCCGCAGTTTGTTCTGGTAGGACGAGGCCAGATACACGGCGCCGGACGAGATGGCCGGACCCAGGTGACGCGGGCTGGGAATATCCAGGTGTGCGTACGCATGTGGCCTGAACACACACACACACACACACACACACACACACACACAGCACTCGATTCAGAGTCTCCAACAAACATCAAGACCGAAAGCAGAAGTGTCCCGGACTGCAGCTTTACCCGAGCGCAGAGTGAGACTGGACCTCGATGACGTCCAGAGAGTTGAAGTACGTGACGAACAGGTACGGCTCTCTATACGCTGTGGAGACACACAGGGATCGGTTCATCCGTCAGGAACTCATGTGAGGGAGTCAAGTGTGTTTCACATCTCAATATATATAGACAGATGAAACTGGAAGAATGAGAATATGGTGCAAAAGTTCATTTATTTCAGTAATTCAACTTAAAAGGTGAAACTAATATATTATATAGACTCATTACATGCAAAGTGAGATATTTCAAGCCTTTATTTGTTATAATTGTGATGATTATGGATTACAGCTTATGAAAACCCCAAAGTCAAAATTAGAATATTGTGAACATTTTCCATAAGCTGTAAGCCATAATCATCACAATTATAACAAATAATTAGAGATGCACCGATTGATCGGCTGGTGACGGAATCGGCCGGTTTTCTCGTGATCGGCGACCGGCCGGTCAGTCTGACATAATCCGATTTTATGCCGGTCAAATGCACTCGGGCGCCGCATGAGCATCACACGTGCACACGGAACGCACACATGTAGGAAACCTCGTGAATTACAGCTGTTTCACACCGCAAGGTGCAGCGCGTTTTTTTTTTTGTTCGGCGTGCATGTTAATCAATGAGTGCATTCACACCGGGAGCCGGAGCAGCGCGTGAGCGTCGAGCAGGAGCGTCGCGTGAGCAACAGTGAAGCGTGGGTTTCGGCGACGAATCTATTTTTGCTGCGCTCAATTTAAGTGAAAGCACACTTTTGATGGATAAAATAAATAGGATTTCATCCAAAAAGTGCCCAAAATGCAAAGAATTTGCATGTCTGGTGTGTTTTAACAAGAACTGAAGTAGGCTAGGCTATGTCAGAAAGAAAATGAAGACTCAAAAATATTTATAGAAAATTTACCCATTTAAACTTGTTTTTATTATTATTTAATTGTTTCCCTGCACATGCTCCACTTGTCCTGTTTAACTTGGCTGGACATGTGTCACATGAGAGAAGAACTGCTTGAGAAATATAACTTGCCATTGATGTACAAGTGATTGCAATAGGCCTGTGTGTGTGTGAGAGAGAGATAAATATCTTTATACTGCAAGGCTATATTTATTGAATTTTTATTTGTTATTTATATATTATTTTATTGCCATTACCTGTTTTCATACAGAAGTTTAGTTTGCTAAATATATCAATTTTGTTTTATTGGATATTGGATGTGAAAAGGAAATGGTTCTTCCATAACACTGCACTTCAGATGTGTGAGAATTTTCCACACTAGGAGTAATTTATATAGTTCTATTTTATAGCGATTATCTGTTCAAAAAATGTTCTATGCAAAATGTTCTATTAAAGAGAAGATAGAAAATAAATATTTGTGTGTGCTGTAAAGTGGTTTGAAAAAATAAAATCGGAATCGGCTAAAATCGGTATCGGCAGGTCAAACTCAAGGAAAAATCGGGATCGGCCTAGAAAATTGTAATCGGTGCATCTCTACAAATAAAGGCTTGAAATATCTCACTTTGCATGTAATGAGTCTATATAATATATTAGTTTCACCTTTTAAGTTGAATTACTGAAATAAATGAACTTTTGCACCATATTCTCATTTTTCCAGTTTCACCTGTACATATATACAGACACATATCTGAGTCGGAGCTCAATGTAAGACAAAACATATGTTTATTTTACTTATATTATATATATTACAATGTTTTTATTTCTTCAGCAGGGTTCGTACAGATCCTGTAAAGATACATTGTTTTTTTCCCAAGCACTACTTTTTAGTTTTATTTCAAGGACTACAAAATTAAAAATACATTTCCCATAAATTGTCTTTCAATAATTCAAGCAATTTTCAAGGACTTCTTATAAATATGCCGTTTTCCAGGACTTACATCACAGAAAGCCAAACTGAAGCACCTTTTATACGAACCCTGCTTCAGAAATAACGAGCAGCAATGATTCATTCACAATATGACCAGAAACATGAATTAAGAAATAGAGTTAATTTAATTTCATGTGAGTAAAATTCTTGACATCGATCAAGATTGAGAAACGGCACAACTGATGCTGAAAATACAGCTTTGATCACAGGAATAAATTACACTTTACTGTATATTCACATAGAAAACAGCAGATTTACATTGTAATAATATTTCACATTTTTACTGTATTTTTAATTAAATAAATGCAGTCTTAGAAGATATATTTTTTAAAACATTAAAAAATTTACAGACACCAAACTTTAGAATGGAAGTGTATATTACATAAATATTTTAATAATAAATTATTACGTATATACATTATATAAATATTGTAATATATTATAAATATTAAATACATGATTTTATATATATATATATATATATATACACACATATAAATGTTTTTATATATTAATATAATTGATTTATATATATACATATGTATTCAAATAAATTACATATTATATATATACATATATAACGCAATTATTTTAATATATAAAAACATTTATATGTATTCAAATAAATTACATATTACATATATATATATATATATTTACTTCTTTCAGTTGAATTACAGTTATAGACAAGGGAAATCCACTGTAAAAAAGATACGTTTTTATGAAAGTTGTGGATAAATGGAGTCAGTGAGTAATCATGTTAAATAATTGTGATCCAAAATCCTGATTTACATTTTAAATAAACAGATTAATAAGGTTTTACCGAAGGACAGAGGCAGGCGGCTCCACTTGATGTCATCGCTGCGACTCCTGCGGCCGTACGCGTCCACGAACACACCGAACTCTACGAGCAACGACACACACACACGGGTCAAACACTGATCCACACACACACCGAACTCTACGAGCAACGACACACACGGGTCAAACACTGATCCACGTACACACACACACACACCGAACTCTACGAGCAACGACACACACGGGTCAAACACTGATCCACACACACACACACACCGAACTCTACGAGCAACGACACACACGGGTCGAACACTGATCCCCACACACACACACACACACACACACCGAACTCTACGAGCAACGACACACACGGGTCAAACACTGATCCACACACACACACACACACGCACCGTGGAAGCAGAGCAGGTACTCCACTTTCTGAGGCGCGCTGGACACCTGGATGATGGAGATCGGGAAACTGTGTGAGGAGGCGGCGAACACGGCCGAGGCCAACGTCACGTCGTTCTTATCCAGGAACTCTGAACACACACACAAATTATTTGGCTGAAAATAGCAAAAAAAGCACTTTCTGTGTTAATAAGTGAAAAGACTAGTGATGTAACGATGCCCTCATGTCACGATCACGATACTGAACTCACGATACGATATTACTGCGATACTCCAAGACACAGGGGAAAAGGTTGACAACAAACGTACTGGTGATTAAAATGCTAAATTGTGTTACATTGTGTGTGTGAATGAACAGGCGTTTGGACTTGGTGCTGAAACCCAAAGCACAGGACAATAGAGACGCCAGAATAACAATATTCATGATTCTGAAGCTGAAAATACTGAATTATTGTAGACGAATATGCTTGTGCCGTCACTGACTAGAGATATATAAAATAATGTGGGACACTTTCACACAAATATTCCCCCATTGCATTATTATACATTATATTCAACATTATATATAGCAGTTTAATGTAGTACTGACACTAAAACACAAAAACTTGAATTTTCTCACCCATATTTTTTATTTTGGTTGAACTATCCACAATACAGATTGCCACGATACATAATGATGCATTTTGTATTGCGATATATTGTTACACCCCTAGAAAAGACAGAATAAACTTGACCGAACGATGACGTTTTTGATGACGCGATCAAATGGTAAGAGGCGCACGCACCTGTCTCTCATTAATGTTAATCAAACAACTAAATATGTTAAATAAATGTACACATGTTAAATAAACCTACTGTAAAACCTGAAAAACGTGGTTAATTTAATTAGTATTTTTTCGTATTTGTCAGGTGTTTCTAATTTGCTTCATTCTTTTTTATACAGGCCTAACAAAAATAAAATAACTAAATTATATATATCGTTATCATGAAATAACATTTTGCATTCTTTTTAATGCACTTTTTTTGTTGTAGGTATATACAGTGTGTTACGTTTTAAATAAATATATATTTATAGTTTAACCATTTATTTATTTTAAGTTATATTGTGCTTTGTTGGTATAATGTCTGCTAGAATGTAAAAAAAAAAATGTCAGTGTTAAATATTTTTTAAATGTTCAATGTTAAATAAATAGTGAAAATGTGCTTTTGTCTTGCTTTTCAAAACAAAATAGAAAACTACAATTTAGAAATATTTAATTATTCATGAAATGGTGAAAAATGGTCAAAATAAATGGGAAGAAGCAGAAAACAAGCGTTCGGTATTCGGCCAAGTGTTTCTTTATATTAAGTTTCGTCCAAATTTCTTTATATTAGGTTTCGTCCAAATTTTTTAAAATTTTCGGAGCATCCCTTAAACAGACTGTGGTGCGCCGACCATCTCACCTTCCAGCACGTACTGCTTCATCTCAATCTCGTAGAACTTATTGGTGCCGATGATGATGCTGTATCCAGTGAAGTGAATGCAGCTGCAGGGTTCAGACGTCTCGATCTCCTGCCGATACACACACATGAATGGACGAACTATTATTACGCTATTTCAAAGGTTTTTGGTCTCCTAAAATAGGGTTACATGCAACAAAGGTCAAAGAACATCCTCATAATCTCCACTGCATCATCAGCTCTTTCCTCTCAGTGTCTGAAACACTTCGGTCAAGGATTCTGTCTCTCTAAGCCCCGCCTCTCTGAGAGCTGCTCTGCTCTGATTGGTCAGAAGCCAAATGCTCATTATCATATCTGAATCTGATAGTCATAATTATGATATAAAGTCAAAATTCTGACGTAAGATGTAAAAAAAGTCGACTATAAAATTATGGTTGAAATTTTGACAAGTCAGATTCAACTTTTTTATGTCTTAAGTTTAACTTTTTTTACGTAAAAATATTCTGACTGAAGACGTAAAAAGTCAAAATTGCGACACACTAAGTCATAATAAGATATAATTAAGTCATAAAGAGTCATACTTATGACAGCTGAAATGATGACAGTGTAAAAATTCTGACTTGAGACGTAAAAAGTCGAAATTGACAAGTAAAATATGACAGTTGAAATTATGAGTCAGAATTCTGATTTAAGTCAATTATCAATGACATAAAAAGCCCAAACTGCCTTAAATTCCGAATTATGACATAAAATGTATGACATTAAATTGACTTGAAAGATCATAATTATGACAAAATGATAAATTTGAACTTTTCCCCTCATATCTTCAACATTTGATCATAATTTTGACTTTAATCATAATTATGACTCAGCAAAATATTTTACTTTTTTAAATCTTTTTATGTATAATAACAATGACTTTATGTCTTGACACAGTGATATGAACAGTAATGATGGCGTGTGTTTTACCGTATCAATATTCTCAGCGTCTTCTCCACATGAACAACACGAACCAAACTCTTCCAGTCTCAGATACACTACAGTGTTTGAGGGCGGGGCTTAGAGACGCTGTTCAGCCAATCGGCTGACATTATGCAAATGAGTTACAAACCCACAGATTCAGCAGGAAGTGAGACTGAATTAGTGACGACTCGTTTCAGTTCAGAATCACTTCTTTCTTTTAAGAGATGATAACTTTATTCGCCTGTAGTTTGATCTTTACACACACTACATGAACATTTTAAACATGCATGTCTGACATCCACGAGGAGTTTCTTATACGTCACCTTTCTGATGCAGAACTTGTTGAGTGTGTCGTTGAAGCGCAGGATGGTGATTTTGTTGGGCATCGCAGCACAGATACACATGCCACTGTCGATCTGAAACACACACACACACACACACACACTTCATTCCTCAGTATACTGATAAACTAACAGACGTAGAGTATACATTAGGGGTGGGGGAAAAAATCGATTCTTAGATGCATCGCGATGCGGACGTGGACGATTCTGAATCGATTCACAAATGTCAAAAATCGATTTTCAAAAAAAAAATTTTTTTTTAAGATATATATTTATAATAACTTAATATTGACGGAACTCTGAAGCGCGAAGTGCAGTGCCCGCCCGGACCGTCTGTGGCGTGCACATAACAGAGACGCGATGGCGCGCGAGATCCAAACACACTCGTTAAAAGCTGACGTGTGGAAATATTTTGGCTTCTGAAGTTGAAGGGGGAAAGGAGCTGGACAGTCAAGAGTCACACTAGTTGTAAGCTTTGTAGAATAAAACTAAAATATTTCGGAAACAATACAAATATGAGAAGCCATATGACGCGTTTCCACCCAGAGGAGGAAAAACACTCGGCTGTACCGGTCGTTGTTATACTATTAATTTACTACAAGTATGCTGCTAGTTCAGGCACACATTTATTTTCCTGTTGGTTCTTTGCAATGTTAATAAAATCTATTGTACGTTAATTCTTTATGGGTCAATACTTACTTTTAAAGCAAAGTATTTATAGTCACACAAAAAGATTCAGATAATCGATTTAGCATCGAATCGCAGCCCTCTGAATCGTAATCGAATCGAATCGTGGGGTGCCTGGAGATTCCCACCCCTAGTATACATGTCCCAATCATCATCATTAGACGCTTTTAAAGGAGTAGTTCACTTCAGAATTAAAATTTCCTGATGATTTACTCTCCCGCACGTGATCCAAGATGTTCATGTCTTTCTTTATTCAGTCGAAAAGAAATGAAGGTTTTTGAGGAAAACGTTCCTCATTTTCTCCATATAGTGTCTTCAATGGGGTCCAACGGGTCGAAGGTCCAGATGTGAGTTTCAGTGCAGCTTCAAAGGATTCCTTTGTGAGCATTTCAATATGAATTTAAACATTTCAAGCGTGAGACGACTGTTTTCTGTAGTGTTGGCGTGTTTAACTATATTGTGCAGCTCTTAAAGTGACAGCGCTAATATTCCTGCCGTCTCTATAACACTAATCGCACTACAGAAGACAAAGAGAAAATTCCCTCACTCGTTCTTGACTTAAAGGTGTTGTAGGTAGGAATTTTATAAAAACTTTTTTCCAAATTTGTTTAAACTTTCTGTATATATCAATGCATAATTAAAATGTAAGTACTCTGATAAAAGCAGTATAAAAATCGAGTGACTCTAGACCGTTTAATCTGCACTAAACACAGCTCATTATTTACATTCGGGACGAAACAAGGGATTGGCTTAGGCGACTGTCACTCTCTCGCAACCATGGCAACCACCCTTTTGCCACACAGGACCTGCCCACTTGCGCGCACATCCGTTTGATTTGAGGAATTCAAGAGGCACGGAACCTAGGAATAGCAAAACAATGGCAGAGATTAGAAAGACCAATCAAAATTCACATATGCAGTTCGCGAAGGCAAACCAGGCAAAAAAAGGAAGACAGTAACGTTACTAGAAAAGGTAATGAACAAAAAGAATTTGGATAAACAACAAAATAAAACGCATGCCAATATCAGCGTGGATTTCCAGCGATGGCGAGAACTGAGAGACCTCAAGGGGCTGAAAAGTGACGCCTGATGGCTATATTTCTGCTGGACAGGTAAATCTTTCTTTTTGTATTTTGATCATACATATTTTTTTCTTTATGTTTTCATGAAGCATGTGTCATTAGCACACGTAGCTGCCTAATATAGCTAACATAACATTACTTAGCGATCCGTAGTAGAGAGATGATAAATAATATATATGCCTAGCTCAAGATGATAGCTATAGTGTTGAATTGTGCATAATTTTGCTTTAGATAACTAAATACATGTTTAACAGATAATAGGCCGATCCGCATCCAGGAACTTTTCTTAGAATTATATTTACCCTCTGTCTAACTCTTTTACCATGTTCACCTGGAAGTTTACCTGCACGGTTTTTCGCCTTTGTTTTGTTTTTAAACGAAAAATCCCTCGACCCCGGATCTGTCCTCGACCTGACGATGCGGTACTTGTCTCTGGAGTGTAGTCCTCATCAGAGTCAACAATGCTTTCATTATAAACTCTTACATGCAGAACACCATATATGTTATGAATGTTACACGAAATTCATCTTCATCACAGTGTAAATGATGGCAATGGAAAAACGTGTATCATGCAACCTGTTTTTAGCTTTGCCTTATAGATAACTAGCTCGTTAGCGAATCAATAAATATATATTTTAATCTTTACCAATATCAATATGCTGATAGTGAGTACTAAAATACATCTTATTTGTTTATCTTCATAATGATAAAGTTAGATTTTTTTGTTACATGTGATTCTGACATGATGTCACTACATGCACTGCGCTCCTTCCTCTCCGCTCGTCTCAGGTAAATAATGCGTCTTCAGCTCAGCGGTCGGAGTCGCGCGTTCATGTGTTTTGGAGGCGTGGCTTTGGAAGGAGCCCAGAAGGGAGGGGGTGGAGTGAATGGAAATAATGAGCTGTCTTTAAAACAGTCGTGAGAGGTCTACAGACACTCGATTTTTATACTTTCTTTTTCAGAGTACTTACATTTTAATTATGCATTGATAAATACAGAAAGTTTAAACAAATTTTGAAAAAAGTTTTTTTTATACAATTCCAACCTACAATACCTTTAATAACTTTTATAACTATATTTGTAATGTATATTTTATTTATAAAGTGCAGTGTTATTTTACATTTATTACAGTTTCTGCACCTGAAAATCTTAAAACACTGTTTATTTCACTCGTGTCTTTGTTCAGTTGTGTCTATTTGTTGCGATTGTTAATTTTTTATTAGTTCTTTTTTTAATTACTGAGTGTTTATTGTCTTTAATAATGCTGGAGAGTTATATTAGTTCGGCTAGTTGTTCTCCTATGGTGTGTTTAAACCACAGGCAAACGCTGCTTGTGTAAGTGTTCTTTAGCTGATGATTTGTGTTCTTGATATTCAGATACAATTACATGTTTTGCAATAAGACTAAATAAATGTGAATTATATCTAAGTTTTTTTTTTTTTTTTTACCTCACTGGAATTGAAATTAGGAATTGATAATAATCAGAATTGTTAAAATCCAAACAATACCAAAACCTTATTCCTCGGCTGAATCGTGTCGAGACTTTGAAGCTGCACTGAAACTCGCATCTGGACCTTCGACCCGTTGGACCCCATTCAAGTCACTATATGGAGAAAATGAGGAATGTTTTCCTCAAAAACCTTCATTTCTTTTCGACTGAAGAAAGAAAGACATGAACATCTTGGATGACATGCGGGAGAGTGAATTATCATTTTAATTCTGAAGTGAACTACTCCTTTAACAGGACAGTGTAACCGCATTACAGACAACTAGAACTAAACTAAGACGTATACATGAGCTCTATTGCACTCAGTAACAGATATAGTGTGCAGATCAGGGTTCCCACACCTCGGCTAACTTCAAGCTCAAGGACTTTCCAGGTCCAACACCCTCAAATTCAAGGACTTTCCCGGTCCAACACCCTCAAATTCAAGGACTTTCCCGGTCCAACACACTCAAATTCTCAAATTCAAGGATTTTCCAGGTCCAACACCCTCAAATTCAAGGACTTTCCAGGTCCAACACCCTCAAATTCAAGGACTTTCCAGGTCCAACACCCTCAAATTCAAGGACTTTCAGGGTCCAACACCCTCAAATTCAAGGACTTTCCCGGTCCAACACCTTCAAATTCAAGGACTTTCCAGGTCCAACACCCTCAAACTCAAGGACTTTCCAGGTCCAACACCCTCAAATTCAAGGACATTCCAGGTCCAACACCCTCAAATTCTCAAATTCAAGGACATTCCAGGTCCAACACCCTCAAATTCAAGGACTTTCCAGGACCAACACCCTCAAATTCAAGGACTTTCCAGGTCCAACACCCTCAAATTCAAGGACTTTCCAGGTCCAACACCCTCAAATTCAAGGACTTTCCAGGACCAACACCCTCAAATTCAAGGACTTTCCAGGTCCAACACCCTCAAATTCAAGGACTTTCCAGGTCCAACACCCTCAAATTCAAGGACTTTCCAGGACCAACACCATCAAATTCAAGGACTTTCCAGGTCCAACACCCTCAAATTCAAGGACATTCCAGGTCCAACACCCTCAAATTCTCAAATTCAAGGACTTTCCAGGTCCAACTTTCCAGGTCCAACACCCTCAAATTCTCAAATTCAAGGACTTTCCAGGTCCAACACCCTCAAACTCAAGGACTTTCCCGGTCCAACACCCTCAAATCCTCAAATTCAAGGACTTTCCAGGTCCAACACCCTCAAATTCAAGGACTTTCCAGGACCAACACCCTCAAACTCAAGGACTTTCCAGGTCCAACACCCTCAAATTCAAGGACTTTCCAGGTCCAACTTTCCAGGTCCAACACCCTCAAATTCTCAAATTCAAGGACTTTCCAGGTCCAACACCCTCAAATTCAAGGACTTTCCAGGTCCAACACCCTCAAATTCAAGGACATTCCAGGTCCAACACCCTCAAATTCAAGGACTTTCCAGGTCCAACACCCTCAAATTCAAGGACTTTCCAGGATCAACACCCTCAAATTCAAGGACTTTCCAGGTCCAACACCCTCAAACTCAAGGACTTTCCCGGTCCAACACCCTCAAATTCAAGGACTTTCCTGGTCCAACACCCTCAAATTCTCAAATTCAAGGATTTTCCAGGTCCAACACCCTCAAATTCAAGGACTTTCCAGGTCCAACACCCTCAAATTCAAGGACTTTCAAGGTCCAACACCCTCAAACTCAAGGACTTTCCCGGTCCAACACCCTCAAATTCAAGGACTTTCCAGGTCCAACACCCTCGAATTCAAGGACTTTCCAGGTCCAACACCCTCAAATTCAAGGACATTCCAGGTCCAACACCCTCAAATTCTCAAATTCAAGGACATTCCAGGTCCAACACCCTCAAATTCAAGGACTTTCCAGGACCAACACCCTCAAATTCAAGGACTTTCCAGGTCCAACACCCTCAAATTCAAGGACTTTCCAGGTCCAACACCCTCAAATTCAAGGACTTTCCAGGACCAACACCATCAAATTCAAGGACTTTCCAGGTCCAACACCCTCAAATTCAAGGACTTTCCAGGACCAACACCCTCAAATTCAAGGACTTTCCAGGACCAACACCCTCAAATTCAAGGACTTTCCAGGTCCAACACCCTCAAATTCAAGGCCTTTCCAGGTCCAACACCCTCAAACTCAAGGACTTTCCAGGTCCAACACCCTCAAATTCAAGGACTTTCCAGGTCCAACACCCTCAAATTCAAGGACATTCCAGGTCCAACACCCTCAAATTCTCAAATTCAAGGACTTTCCAGGTCCAACACCCTCAAACTCAAGGACTTTCCCGGTCCAACACCCTCAAATCCTCAAATTCAAGGACTTTCCAGGTCCAACACCCTCAAATTCAAGGACTTTCCAGGACCAACACCCTCAAACTCAAGGACTTTCCAGGTCCAACACCCTCAAATTCAAGGACTTTCCAGGTCCAACTTTCCAGGTCCAACACCCTCAAATTCTCAAATTCAAGGACTTTCCAGGTCCAACACCCTCAAATTCAAGGACTTTCCAGGTCCAACACCCTCAAACTCAAGGACTTTCCAGGTCCAACACCCTCAAATTCAAGGACATTCCAGGTCCAACACCCTCAAATTCAAGGACTTTCCAGGTCCAACACCCTCAAATTCAAGGACTTTCCAGGATCAACACCCTCAAATTCAAGGACTTTCCAGGTCCAACACCCTCAAATTCAAGGACTTTCCAGGTCCAACACCCTCAAATTCAAGGACTTTCCAGGTCCAACACCCTCAAATTCAAGGACTTTCCAGGACCAACACCCTCAAATTCAAGGACTTTCCAGGTCCAACACCCTCAAACTCAAGAACTTTCCAGGTCCAACACCCTTAAACTCAAGGACTTTCCAGGTCCAACACCCTCAAATTCTCAAATTCAAGGACTTTCCAGGTCCAACACCCTCAAACTCAAGGACTTTCCAGGTCCAACACCCTCAAACTCAAGGACTTTCCAGGTCCAACACCCTCAAATTCAAGGACATCCAGGTCCAACACCCTCAAATTCTCAAATTCAAGGACTTTCCAGGTCCAACACCCTCAAATTCAAGGACTTTCCAGGACCAACACCCTCAAATTCAAGGACTTTCCAGGACCAACACCCTCAAATTCAAGGACTTTCCAGGTCCAACACCCTCAAATTCAAGGACTTTCCAGGTCCAACACCCTCAAATTCAAGGACTTTCCAGGTCCAACACCCTCAAATTCAAGGACTTTCCAGGTCCAATACCCTCAAACTCAAGGACTTTCCAGGTCCAACACCCTCAAACTCAAGGACTTTCCCGGTCCAACACCCTCAAATCCTCAAATTCAAGGACTTTCCAGGTCCAACACCCTCAAATTCAAGGTTTTTCCAGGACCAACACCCTCAAACTCAAGGACTTTCCAGGTCCAACACCCTCAAACTCAAGGACTTTCCAGGTCCAACACCCTCAAATTCAAGGACTTTCCAGGTCCAACACCCTCAAATTCAAGGACTTTCCAGGTCCAACACCCTCAAATTCAAGGACTTTCCAGGTCCAACACCCTCAAATTCAAGGACATTCCAGGTCCAACACCCTCAAATTCTCAAATTCAAGGACATTCCAGGTCCAACACCCTCAAATTCAAGGACTTTCCAGGACCAACACCCTCAAATTCAAGGACTTTCCAGGTCCAACACCCTCAAATTCAAGGCCTTTCCAGGTCCAACACCCTCAAACTCAAGGACTTTCCAGGACCAACACCCTCAAATTCAAGGACTTTCCAGGTCCAACACCCTCAAATTCAAGGACTTTCCAGGTCCAACACCCTCAAATTCAAGGACATTCCAGGTCCAACACCCTCAAATTCTCAAATTCAAGGACTTTCCAGGTCCAACACCCTCAAACTCAAGGACTTTCCCGGTCCAACACCCTCAAATCCTCAAATTCAAGGACTTTCCAGGTCCAACACCCTCAAATTCAAGGACTTTCCAGGACCAACACCCTCAAACTCAAGGACTTTCCAGGTCCAACACCCTCAAATTCAAGGACTTTCCAGGTCCAACTTTCCAGGTCCAACACCCTCAAATTCTCAAATTCAAGGACTTTCCAGGTCCAACACCCTCAAATTCAAGGACTTTCCAGGTCCAACACCCTCAAACTCAAGGACTTTCCAGGTCCAACACCCTCAAATTCAAGGACTTTCCAGGTCCAACACCCTCAAATTCAAGGACTTTCCAGGATCAACACCCTCAAATTCAAGGACTTTCCAGGTCCAACACCCTCAAATTCAAGGACTTTCCAGGTCCAACACCCTCAAATTCAAGGACTTTCCAGGTCCAACACCCTCAAATTCAAGGACTTTCCAGGACCAACACCCTCAAATTCAAGGACTTTCCAGGTCCAACACCCTTAAACTCAAGGACTTTCCAGGTCCAACACCCTCAAATTCTCAAATTCAAGGACTTTCCAGGTCCAACACCCTCAAACTCAAGGACTTTCCAGGTCCAACACCCTCAAACTCAAGGACTTTCCAGGTCCAACACCCTCAAATTCAAGGACATCCAGGTCCAACACCCTCAAATTCTCAAATTCAAGGACTTTCCAGGTCCAACACCCTCAAATTCAAGGACTTTCCAGGACCAACACCCTCAAATTCAAGGACTTTCCAGGACCAACACCCTCAAATTCAAGGACTTTCCAGGTCCAATACCCTCAAATTCAAGCACTTTCCAGGTCCAATACCCTCAAGCTCAAGGACTTAATGTGGGAACACACTTATTGTGTCCTACAACAAACGTTGAGGTTCCATCGTAGTGGTTTCAAACTAAGTGAACGTCACGGCAACGTACAACACAAAGTACCTCACGCGGGAAACACTACGTGCGTAACTAGCGTAAATCAAGCAAGCTAGTGCGCATAAGCCACACAGTGCTGCCGGAATAACACATTAGGGATTTTATTCAGAAAATTTCTTGCACAAAATAAATTAAAGCACAATTTAATTCAAGTGTGTTTATTTTCAAAAACTTTCCAGGGCCTTGATTTTTTTTTTTTTTTTCAGATTCACAAACTTTCAAGGATTTCAAGGACCCGTGGGAACCCTGTGTTTCATATCTATACATGACAACGGCTTTCTCTGGACCAGGACCTCTGTGATAATCTGAATGATTGTAAGACAGAAATAATGATAGTGTGTTTGGAAAGACTGTTAGTGAAGCGTTTTCATGACAACGGCTCTCTCTGGACCAGAACAGATCTGCATGTTCCAGCAAATCACTGTCATTTAGGAATAAGATCATGTGAGTGTTTGAATCAAGATAATTTTTTAACGATGAGGTCACAGGGGTTGAGTGAATGCTTCACCTTTCCAGAAGCGAAGAGATGGCAGCCCTTCACCGCCTCAAAGATGTAGGGACTGAGATCGGGCTGAGCCGGCAGATGAGACTGAGCCAGAGACTGTTTAACCCGCTTAATGTCCACCAGACACAGAGCGCGCTCCTCACCTGACACACACACACTTCATATTCAGTCATATTATCAATAATATTAGATGAGAACAAAACATGAAATGAATTGGGCAGAATAACAACACTACTGTCTCCCGCAGAGCTGCTTATACGGGATGTCTACCGATATAAACTAAGTTAAATTAAGACTTTTAAGACCCTTTTAATGCCACCGCTGTCATAAATACTATATATTTTTATGATATACAATTCATTTTTCATAAGAGCAGACAATATCCCATACAAAAAATCCCACATAACAGATTAAACAGTTTATTCTGAATAAATATTTTCATCAGCGCTCTATAAGCTATAGCTCTATAAGCTATACTTTTTTAGTTTTCAAGGACTTCAATCAGAGATCTCACTTATTAAACAATATCTTTATTATCCTGCAAATTATAAAAAAAGGCAAATAGACAAAAATACACTAAAATGGTACAAATAAAGTGCAGCACATGCAATGACAGTGGAAACTTTAACCATTGAAAGGATTCTATGACAAAGATATTATGAATACATGATGGACCTGAAGAATAAAAGCTGTTTTATATTTATATGGGCAATATTACTCTCATAGCCATGTGAAATGGCTTTATATCTTTATCAGACAAGCAGCAGCGTTAATTTTGCATAAAAATATTGTTTCATTGATAAGATTACATATATTGTCTTTCAATAATTCAAGCACTTTTTAAGGACCTCTTCATAAATATGGCTTTTTCAAGGGTTTTCCAGGACTTACATTTCAGAAAGTCAAATTCAAGCACCTTGTACGAACCCTGCTTTTACATGCTTAAATCTGCATATTTTTTATATTTACCCAGGACTTTCGCCAATTTTTTTAACCTCATTAAATGTACGCGTCATCTTTCATGTCCAATTCTTACATTTGATAAATGAATTCAATATGCATTATAGGGCTGTGACCAATTAAATCAATGTACACTGCAAAATTACAACTGCAATAAATAAAATGTTATGGGATTAATATTTTAAATACCTTTTTGAAATGTTGGAAAAAATGCATACATTTTAAAACAAGAAACTGAACTGGCAGTAGTGGCGATAAGTCCGTTACTGAGTGAGTCATTGATTCAAATGATTCGTTCAAATGCTGAATCATTCAGGAACTAAACGCCGCTACCGCTCTGAGATACGCAGTAGTTCGGCTCTGATCTTCATTTGGAACTATTTTGGTTGGTAAACAAAAACAGTCAATATTGTGTCTAAAATGTCTGTAATTTAATATTCACTACTTGTTTATTGAACTAAAATCAATGTAATATTTGCAATCGTGGGAATATTGAGCAAAATAGCTCCCTTGTCATGTTTTGTTACTTAAATATATCATGTGTTATAAATAAAAAAACCTCAACATTTTGAATTTTTACATTTCTTCTGTGAGTTTCCTCACCAGTGTTACCAGAAATACACTATATCCATTATCAATCGCTGTTTATGTAATGAAATCAGAATCATTCTCGTGTTTCGATGCTTCACTGGTTATTCAGGGTATCTGCACATTTTTTAACAGCAAATTTAATGACTTTTAAGACCTTTTTAAGTCCTCTAAAAGGCAAATTTAAGACTTTACCACGACAAAAAAACAGGAAAATGTTCAACAGGACAGTGTTAATTTTGGCAGCCATTTTTTTTTTAGTCTTAGTCTTCAGATGAAAATGCTTATTGGTCTTATTGGTCACATTTTAGTAATTTTGTCTTTCATTGTTTTAGTTGACAAAGTCAAACTTCAGTTACCGACATTAATTTTGGTAGCTATTTTATATGTAGTCTTTAGACAAAAAATGACATTATAATTTTTCGCTTTAGGCCAATTCAATTAAGCTTATGAGACATTTGAATCAAGGTAACAGGCTGTATTGACAATGCACTCTTTAGCAGTAGCACTTGTGCAATTCTACATATCCCTGTTCCTTAGTTCAGTGGTTCTCCAATCTTTTATAGTGCCGTAACCCCTCTTGCACTTAGACTGCAGTCACACCTTTTCCATTAAGGGACAATATTTGCCCATTTTAATCGATTTTTTCCAGTTCATTTTTTACCTTTATAAATACTTTTATAAAATAAATAATGCTTTAAATGAAACAATGTTCAATAAATATGCAATGATGGTAAAAACGAGGTAATACTTTTAAACATTAAATTAAAATCGCCAGTAGGTGGCGGTAAGTCACTGTCTTTATGAGCGAGTCATCCGTCATCGAGTCATTCATTCATTCAGTAACAAACACAGTCTATGGTAACAAAGCAAGTGGCTGTATTTATGAACGGGTCATTGAATCTCACGATTCGTTCAAAGCCACAGATTCGTTCTCGAATCACCGCTGTGTGCTGCAGTTCTGCCGTGGCTTTCGTTGCAAAATAGCAATAAAATGATCAACATTAAAAACACTGCTAGATATCAGCCTGTATTGATCGCAGATATAGTCGCACAAACAGCGCAAGCGGCTCGTGACAGAATAAAGACCAACTGAATGACACTTTAATTAATTTAAGTAGAAAATATCAAATGAAGATCACTGAACTCCAGCTTACTTGTCTGTGTTTTCAGATCATCCGCGCTTCTTCAGCAGTGTAGAGAGCGCGCAGCGCGCGAGCATGGTTGCCAGATACTATTGACAAGACCGGCTAGAAAACGTGTTATTTTAACAGAAAAGCTCTGACTGGGGATTTAATTATTTACATCTGGCAACCGTAAGCATGAACGCTCGCTCGTAAACACAGTCTGTAATGTGTTGTTGTCTCCTTTATTCGACAAAAAAGTGGTTTTAGTCAAGTTTGTATTTTTTTAAACACACTTTAGTCTCGTCTTTTTTCGTCAACGATATTGTACGTGTTGATATAATACCGGTAGTCACAGTTATCGTTTAATGACGTGGGTCTCGTCTCTCATGGTCTTGTCTTAGTCAGGGGAAAAAAAAGTCGTCAACAAACATTTTTCGTCATGGTTTTCAATAACGGAATTAACACTGCGACACGACACAGAATGGTGTGGCGACCATTCAACGCGCCGCATTCATCTTCAGTCACCTATGGAATGAAGCAGGTTGCACCCACATAGAAAAGTGCTGCCCCCAAATGGTGCGCACTGTTCAAAAAACAAAACAAAATAACGGATGACGAGTCGGACAAGAAATTTAAGGCCCGTACATGAAATTTAAGACCTCCTTATCGGAAATTTCAGATTTTAAGACTTTTTCAGGCCTTAAAAAGCGAAAATTTTATTTAAGACGTTGTAAGACTTTTTAAGGACCCGCGGGGACCCTGTTATTTGACGGACATTGGAGACATTTGAGCCGTAATGAGACTAAAAATATCTAAATCTGAACTGAAGACATTTTAATACTTTTTAAGGCTTAAGGATGAACTCTAGAGTATTATTGAACTGAACTGAATCAACACTAAATTGAACTGAATAATGACACTAGTGTCTTTTACAGCTGAAACTAAAGTCATCTGATCATTGATGAACTTTGCTACAATAACATTATGTTCTTGTTTATTACTGTAAAGCTGCTTTGGAACAATCTGTGTTGTGTAAAGCTGACTGGTCGGATGTATTCTGCAATATCGACTGTGCTAAAATTATGATGGAGAGAGCAAACATGTCTCTTTGTTATTATTTTTTTTAGCTTTACCTTCTAATTATTCTTCCATTCTACACAGCACATGAATGTGAGTCAGCACTGACCGGTGATCATGAGCAGTTTGTCGAGCTCCTTCAGGATCTGTATCTGGAACACAGAGTCGAGTCCCGGGATGTGTGTGAGCGAGTTCTTGATGACGTTCAGGGCGTACAAACCCTCCTCTGAGCCCACCAGCACGATCTGAAACACACACACACACACACACACACGTCACGTCTCACGGCTTTTACACGAGTTTAACACACAACTGTCATTTCTTGACCAATGAATTTCCCTGTTTATTATAAGTATCATTCATTTCATCCATCACACACAGATTATTCAACATGGTTAATTATTAATTATTCAACATGTATACGTGGTGGGTTTATTTTTTATCCATTTACTTCGTTTATTTAAAAATATTGAATATATATATATATATATATATATATATATATATATATATATATATATATATATATATATATATATATATACACGGTATATATATACACGGTATATATATACACATACACACACACACACACACACACACACACATAGTGCTGGGTAGATTATTTACAAATTATAGTCCATATTTGGACTATTTTTTTATTACTTTTGACCAAACGTCTTTACCACATTGATTTAAACAGGATAATCTTGTACTATATTGATGTAAAAAATTATGTTAAAAATTTGAAGTACATTAAACATTTAATTACATCAGGTTTGTAAGTTGATGAAAAGGTAACAATTCATTAAGTAAAAATAATAATAGTAATACTAACCCAAAGTAATAATTAGTTAAAACATAAATATGTAAAATTAAAATAAATAGTTTTGTATTTATTTGTTAAAAAAATTTCATTTTTTTGGAAATACAACACAAAAAAGATGAAACATTTTATTTGTTTATGCTGTGTGGCCTTCTTAATTTTCTGTGTTATTATATCCTATTATGCAATTATATAAATAAATTAAAGCTGCAAGCAGCATTTATCGGGGTTCAAGCAGTTAAGGCCTTTTAAGGCCGTTAAGCACAAAAGCATCAAAAGACATTAAGTTTTATGTAGCAAGCATGATTTACCATGATATACTACATTTCAGTGTGATTTTTCATGATTTACCATGTTCCAGTATGATTTACCATGTTCCAGTATGATTTTCCATAGTTTACCTCGATATACCATGTTATAGGATGATTTACCATGATATAGCACATTCTAGAATAATTTACCAGGATTCTAGCATGATTTACCTTTTTTACTATGATTTACCATGTTTCTAGCCAATGCTGAAAGCTGATAAAAAGATTAGAAATGTGTAATGCTGCTGCTCCATCTAGTGGACAACAGTGCTATTACAGCCTACTTATACAATATGCCATGTTTTTCATATCATTTAATCTACACACACTCATTCTGTTGTAGATAGAGACATTTGGAACTTCAGGATCCAATGTGACTCAATTGTCACTTCAATAGATGATTTTTGACTAAATGTTTTTGTAATTATTAAAATAGTGAATTTATAAAGTCTAAATATTAATTATAGTTGAGTAGTGTGACAAAATGACTTTTTTTAAACAGCAGGGGGCAGTAAAATACCACTTATTGGCTTAATAGGCCATTATGTTCATATAATGTTCACCTTTTTAACTGTTTTACAGGCATATTTTGTCCAATCTGTCCGAAAATTTTCAAGATTATTTAGATTCATGGCCCACATGTTCAGACTTGTTTTTAATAACATCTGAGCATTCATTGAAGAGATATAGGCTTTCGGGGACGCTCAATCAAGGCTACACATTGAAGTGACCCAACTATAGCCATCAAAATGCAGAAGTTCAACCTTTTCTGATAATTATTGCTCTAGAGAGTCCAGAGAATTGTACTGCACTAGTTTTGAACGTTATTATATGAAATTTATATGATCTTAGATGGAACAAACCATTTACAGTCAATACTGGCAATTTACCATAGGGAATACATGGTTTTTAAGATTTTTAACAGTTATAGCGCCAGCTATTGTCCGATCTCCATGAAACTTTGCATGCTTGTTAATGATGTTATGTCACATATGCTCACCAATTTTTGTAAAGTTCTGAGTTTTTATTTATGATTTATAGGCTTTTAAGTGTATTTTGCCACGCCCATTTTCTAAATGACCCTGTTATAGTGAACCAAAGGGCAAAGTTCAACTTTTTTTTGATAATTATTAATCTAGAGAGTCCAGAGAATTGTCCTAGATTAGTCTGGTTCCGATCGGGCGAAAAACCTAGGACTAGTTCGCAAAAGTAGGTTTTTAACATTTTCGTGAATATTTAATGAACGGTTTGATTGACAGCAATGGTTCTAGAGGCAAAGTTGTTTAGCATGAGGAGATCTATCAATTGATATGCATATTTTGGGGATGTGTGCAACACCACGTGATTACAGAGCCGTAGAACTCGTTAGCGCCAACTAGTGGCCGATTTCTTTCAAAACTTTTACAGACCTCTTGGGCCATGAGTCGAACATGCCCATCGAGTTTCGTTCCGATCAGCCTTCGTTAACCTCATCTCATAGGTGCTCAAACTTCATTGGCCAATGGCGGCCATGTTTTTTGAGATACGCCAATATCCTTTTACACATACATGGGGCCTTGTTCCAAGACACTGCATACCAAATTTCAAGTCAATTGGACTAACGGTCAGGTGGCCACACCCCCTTTTATGTTTTTTTAATGTTATAGCGCCACCTTGAGTTCGATTGTCGCTATTTTTTTATCGTGACCTCAAATTGAGCTCATACATATGTGTACCGAGTTTGGTAAATATATCTCATTTCGTTCACGAGTTATAGCCATTTTAGTAAAATAGGCTCCGCCTCCTGCAAACTTTTTGACGCCCCTTAGTGACAGTGAATCGAAATTTCAACTTTTTTTCGATAATTATTGATATTCAGACTCCAGAGAACATTTCTGCACTGGTTTGGTTCCGATTGTGCAAAAAACCAGGGACTAGTTCGCAAAAGTAGATTTTTAACAAATTTCAAAATGGCGGAAAAATTTGCATACCGGAAATGAAATCCTTGAGGCCTTTTTTGTTCGGCTTGAGCCAAGGATTCCAATGATATAAGACACTTGATGCTGGGACAAAGGGTTATTGAGATTTAAGGAAAACAGTGCCATTTTTTTGTTTTTTGCGCTATAGCGCCACCTATTGGCCAATCGGGCTCATACTTTGATAACCTCTCCTCGATTTTTGTACTACCATCTGACAAAGTTTCAGAGCTCCAGCACTTACGGTTTGGGCTGCACGATGCGTTTTAGGGGAGAATAATAATAATAATTAAAGCTGCAAGCAGCATTTAGCGGTGTTCAAGCAGTTAAGGCCTTTAAGGCCGTTAAGTACAAAAGCATCAAAAGACATTAAGTTTTATTTAGCATACATTTAAACACTGATGTAATAGATGGAAAAGACCATTTACAGCCAATACAGGCAATTTACCATAGGAAATACATGGTTTTAAAGCTTTTCAACAGTTATAGCGCCACCTATTGTCCGATCTCCATAAAACTTTGCATGCTTGTTCATGATGTTATGTCACATATGCGTACCAATTTTTGTGAAGTTCTGAGTTTTTATTTATGATTTATAGGCTTTTGAGTATGTTTTGACACGCCCCTTTTTGTAATGACCCTGTTATAGCAAACCAAAGGGCAAAGTTCAACTTTTTTTTGATAATTATTGATCTAGAGAGTCCAGAGAATTGACCTAGACTGGTCTGGTTCCAATTGGGCGAAAAACCAGGGACTAGTTCGCAAAAGTAGGTTTTTAACATATTCATGAATATTGAATGAACGGTTTGATTGACAGCAATGGTTCTAGAGGCAAAGTTGTTCAGCATGAGGAGGTCTATCAAATGATATGCATGTTTTGGCAATATGTGCAACACCACGTGATTACAGAGCCGTAAAACTCGTTAGCGCCAACTAGTGGCCGATTTCTTTCAAAACTCTTACAGACCTCTTTGGCCATGAGTCGAACATGCCCAGCGAGTTCCGTTCCGATTGGCTTCTGTTAACCTTGTCTTATAGGTGCTCAAATTCATTGGCCAATGGCGGCCATGTTTTTTGAGATACGCCAATATCCTTTTACACATACATGGGGCCTTGGACCAAGACACTGCATACCAATTTTCAAGTAAATCGGACTAACGGTCACGTGGCCACACCCCTTTTTATGTTTTTTTAATGTTATAGCGCCACCTAGTGTTAAATCGACGCGGTTTTTTTACTGTGACCCCAGACTGTCCTTATACACATGTGTGCCAAGTTTGGTGAAGATATCTCATTTACTTCTGGAGTTATAGCCGTTTTAGTAAAATAGGCTCCTCCCACAACTTTCATTTTGCGCCCCCTAGCGACAGGTTATCGAAATTTCAACTTTTTTTCGATAATTATTGATATTCAGACTCCAGAGAACATTTCTGCACTGGTTTGGTTCCGATTGTTAAAAAAACCAGGGACTAGTTCGCAAAAGTAGGTTTTTGACAAATTTCAAAATGGCGGAAAAATTTGCATACCGGAAATGAAATCGGAGATATACGTTTTTTAAGTCAAGAGTCCAGCTTTCCAATGATATAAGACACTTGAGGCTACGCCTTACGGTTTAGGAGTTATGAGCAGTTACGCGCAATTGATTGCTATAGCGCCACCTATGGGCCAATTGGGGTCATACTTTGATAACCTCTCCTCGATTTTTGTACTACCATTTGACAAAGTTTCAGAGCTCCAGCCCTTACGGTTTGGGCTGCACGATGCGTTTTAGGGGAAAATAATAATAATAATAATAATAATAATAATAATTAAAGCTGCAAGCAGCATTTAGCGGTGTTCAAGCAGTTAAGGCCTTTAAGGCCGTTAAGCACAAAAGCATCAAAAGACATTAAGTTTTATTTAGCATACATTTAAACTCTGACGTAATAGATGGAAAAGACCATTTACAGCCAATACAGGCAATTTACCATAGGAAATACATGGTTTTAAAGCTTTTCAACAGTTATAGCGCCATCTATTGTCCGATCTCCATAAAACTTTGCATGCTTGTTCATGATGTTATGTCACACATGCGTACCAATTTTTGTGAAGTTCTGAGTTTTTATTTATGATTTATAGGCTTTTGAGTGTGTTTTGACACGTCCATTTTCTAAATGACCCTGTTACAGTGAACCAAAGCGCAAAGTTCAACTTTTTTTTGATAATTATTGATCTAGAGAGTCCAGAGAATTGTCCTAGACTGGTCTGGTTCCGATCGGGCGAAAAACCAGGGACTAGTTCGCAAAAGTAGGTTTTTAACATATTCGTGAATATTTAATGAACGGTTTGATTGACAGCAATGGTTCTAGAGGCAAAGTTGTTCAGCATGAGGAGATCTATCAAATGATATGCATTTTGTGGGAATATGTGCACCACCACGTGATTACAGAGCCGTAGAACTCGTTAGCGCCAACTAGTGGCCGATTTGTTTCAAAACTCTTACAGACCTCTTGGGCCATGAGTCGAACATGCCCATCGAGTTTCGTTCCGATCAGCCTTCGTTAACCTCGTCTCATAGGTGCTCAAACTTCATTGGCCGATGGCGGCCATGTTTTTTGAGATACGCCAATATCCTTTTACACATACATGGGGCCTTGGACCAAGACACTGCATACCAATTTTCAAGTCAATCGGACAAACCACTAGGTGGCCATATGTTTTTTTCATGTTATAGCGCCACCTAGAGCTCAATCGATTCGATTTTTTTACTGTGACCTCAGACTGTCCTTATACACATGTGTGCCAAGTTTGGTCAACTTATCTCATTTACTTCTGGAGTTATAGCCGTTTTAGTAAAATAGGCTCCTCCCACAACGTTCATTTTGCACCCCCTAGCGACCCCGAATCGAAAATTCAACTTTTTTTCGATAATTATTGATATTCAGACTCCTGAGAACATTTCTGCACTGGTTTGGTTCCGATCGGGCAAAAAACCAGGGACTAGTTCGCAAAAGTCGTTTTTTGACAAAATTCAAAATGGCGGAAAATCTATCATGGCGGAAATGAAATCGGAGATATACGTTTTGTTCTCCAGGTCCTCAGCTTTCCACTGATATAAGACACTTGAGTCTACGACATACGGTTTAGGAGTTATGAGCAGTTTCGCGCAATTGGTTGCTATAGCGCCACCTATGGGCCAATCGGGCTCATAATTTGATAACCTCTCCTCGATTTTTGTACTACCATCTGACAAAGTTTCAAGTCTCTAGCACTTACGGTTTGGTCTGCACGATGCGTTTTACGGCAGAAGAATAATAATAATAATAATAATAATAATAATAATAATAATAATAAAAATCAGTACAATTACAATAGGTTTTCAGCACTTCGTGCTTGAACACCTAATAAAAATCAGTACAAATAATAATAATAAAAATCAGTACAATTACAATAGGTTTTCAGCACTTCGTGCTTGAACACCTAATAATAAAAATCCTTACAATTACAATAGGGTTTCAGCACTTCGTGCTTGAACCCCTAATAAGAATTAGGAAGAATCAGTGAATAAAGAATAATTTACTGCAATTTTGCCTATATATATATATAATTAGGGCTGTCAGTTAAACGTGTTATTAACGGCGTTAACGCAAAACCATTTTAACGGCGTTAATTTTTTTTATCGCGCGATTAACGGTCTTTTTGGCCTAGCAAACTTTGTAGTTTTTCTCACATGCTGTTGCAACAGGACGCGGCGCTGCGCTGAAACCCATTCATTTCAATGGCTTGCGCCGCGCGAGGACGTTTTGTTGCTTCGTCGACCAAAGCTCAAGCGGATCTAGCTAGACCGGAAACAAAACAACAGGCGCGCCGCACACACTTGTTTGGGCTTGCGAGCCGGCCAAATAGTTGGTTAACGTTACGCTTTGAGTGGATGGCGAGCGCGAGACGCCGAAATGGAGGCCAATAAGATTCTGAATGGAAAGTTTACTTTTAAAAAGTTGCCAAACGGTTCCATTGACGAGACCAAAGTGATCTGTGTGTTTTGTCGTTGTGAACTGAGCTATCATCATCGCAGCGCGTCCAGTCTGAAATACCACTTGATGATGGCCACACACACACACACACACACACACACACACAGCTGATGCGAATTCTCCGCCCCCTCGTCAGTATCAGGACCTCGTCAGTATTTCTTTCACCCTTTTATTGATGGACAGTGTTACATTGAGAGATTATTTGCTCCAAGTGAGAATGTTAGTGTGAATGTTGAACACTGTATATGCCAGTGTTGTTTTCAATAAAAAACATTTGCACAAAGCAAGCCGATCCACTTTTCCATGTTGATAAGAGCATTAAAATGAGAAAAAATATTGGGACAAAAAGAAATCAAGAGACATTTAGAATAGATAAAAATGTGCGATTAATCGCAAATTAACTATGACATTAATGCGATTAATCACGATTAAATATTTTAATCGTTTGACAGTACTAATATATATATATATATAAAAATATATATAATTTCACTGTTTTTAATGGTCGGCGTATGACCAGAAGCATTAGATTACTGGCCATTAAATGTCTGTATTTTGTTTCTTTACAATATTAAATTATGTGTGGGTAATGGGTTTATGTTTATTATCTATGATTTAATTTTGCTTTTACTTTATACTTGTTTATTTCAGTCTCGGGCATCACAACGCTCTGATAGACCTGAGCAGGGGTGGTAACGGTACCTGGTCGGTCAGGGGTAAAGTGCAGTTAATATCCAGCCGGTCGTCTCCCTCCAGCTTCAGCAAAGAGTTCCCCAGCAGCTTCTGAATAACACAGAGATGGGAGATTACAACACAACAGTCACACACACTTCACTGAGTTAAGGAGCTTTAAATGCCGGAGCCGAGCGTGTGTGTGTGTGTGTGTGTTCGAGACAGACGAGGACGCTCAGGATCTGCCTGTGTTTCCCACAGAAGTGTGTTTTACACGAGTGCTGCGGTTTACACAACACACATGTCAAGTGTCAAATGACTTCCCTGTTCTCTTTTATAGAAATATCAGTCTTTTTTTCACCCATCACCAACTACTGAAGCTCGCTTCAACCACTGAATACAATCTTTTCAATAATTCTGACTTTATAACTCGCATTTGCAAGTTTATATCTCACAATTCTGAGATAAAAGTCATAATTATGTTTTAAATTGTTTTATTCCGAGGAACCAGCTTTAATAACCAACACATTACAACATTAATTATTCAATATAGGTGCTGGATTTATTTGAAATACTTTTGAACAATGTTGAATTATGTATAGGTGGTGGGATTATTTTTATTAATAAAAAAAACTATCTATACATTTCTCAACACCATTCAAAATATAGTACCAAATATAAAAATAAACACAATAATAATAATATTTTTATATTTTATACCACTTTAACTAATAATCTCGTGTTACAATCTCCATAGAATAAATTCTGGATACAGATGTGAACAAAAGTACATTAATTCCTAATTTATTTCATAAATATTCATATATCATGTCTCAATATTGTGAACAACAAAACAAAACCAAAAAACAACAACAAATGAGCACTTCAACTTGCTGTGTGAATGAATCAATTGAGTGATTCATTTAAAACGAACGGACTCATTAGAATCATTTGTCTGTGAATCACACTATAATTCTCTGTATTATGGTATTTATTTTCAAGCGCACAACTGTGGGAAACACTGGTGTGTGGGGATGATGAGCAGCGACATTCATTCAGTTTCCTGAAGCGCAGAGATGAGAACGTGACCTGATGATGCAAGCAACACGAGCACCAGACAGAGGAGCATGCTGGGTAACAGCATCTGATTACCTGAACCAGCGGCGAGAGAGTCTTCTGGCGTTTAACACCGGCCTACAGCGTTCACAACACAATCACACTCACAGCGTTAGACAACAGAAAGTAATAAAATAATAATTAATGTCTGTGAAAGTTAGATTTGATCGATCTTTTCTTGGTATTTCAGTTCATGTGTTTTTGTATTCACTGTCATTACTGAAACAGATGAATGCTAATGAACGCTTACAAGTTTACTAAATAATCTTCAAGACAGAATTTTAAAATGTGCAGGAAGAGCGTATCCAGTGTTGTTCTCGTTAACTAAAACCATTACAAAACAATTGTTAACTGAAATAAAGCCAAGAAAGTAAAATTGAGTACAATTATCAGATGAAAAACGTACACTTAAAACTTTAATGTTGCTTTGACAACCAGTTAAAATAAAATTAAGTTGAAGTACTAAAATAACCATTTAAAGATAGTACTATATATATATATATATATATATATATATATATATATATATATATATATATATATATATAAAAATATATAGAAACTAATAAAAATGATAAAAGCACATAAAATTACTACAAATTAAACTGGAAATATAGAAATAAAGGCTAATTTAAAATACGAAAAAGATCGGTCACCACATCGGTTTCGGTTCATATTTAATGTCAGCGCCCGATAATAAAATGTGTCTGATATATTAAAGCCGATAAATAATGTATTTTTCCTTCAGCTGAGGCGCTTCAGATGCCAACATGTTCAACATGATGATTATGAATTGCTTGAAATATGATTTGAAATTATGAGGCTCTCAAAAATGATAATAAAATGTGGATTTAGATTTATCGGCAAATATATTGGTTATTGGCTTTTAAATATAAAGAAACATCGGTTTCGGCCAAACCGGCATTGGTTTCATATTGGTGCATCCCTAAAAAATACTTTAATACAATATAAATAATAATACTGTAACACCATTAACAACATCATTTTGGTTACAGCTGTATTTTTGTTAGCGGAAAAAATTAAATAAAATAATATAAGTTTAAGTACTATAATAACTAAAACTGAAATAAATAAATAAATTAAAGCTAGAAAGAAATATTACAGAATTTTAACTGACAAAATAAAAATATAAAAAATAAAAAAATAATTTTAAATGATAACAAATACTATAATATTATATAAACATAACTAACAAAACTTGTTCCCTGGGCTGTTTTCGTTTATTTTAATAAAGCGGGAATAAACATTTTAAAATTAAAACTTAAACACTTAAATTAAAAAGTTAGAAATGTTGCCATGGCTTAAATGGTCTATTAACAAAATGAAATAGAATAATTTAAAGTTGAAGCACTAAAATGATTAAAACTAAACCTGAACATAATTTCAGGGCATCTGTGCAGTAAGAGCAAGGAGTAAATCATTGTTATGCCACAAAAATGAAAGGGTTTAAAACAGGCAGATGAAAACGATCTGACAAACCATGTTATGAGGTCAGACTTAAAAGAGTAGTGCAAAAGCTCAAAAAGTGCATCTGTCCATCATAAAAGTGCATCTTTCCATCATAAAAGTGCATCTGTCCATCATCAAAGTGCATCTGTCCATCATCAAAGTGCATCTTTCCATCATAAAAGTGCATCTTTCCATCATAAAAGTGCATCTGTCCATCATAAAAGTGCATCTGTCCATCATAAAAGTGCATCTGTCCATCATAAAAGTGCATGTCCATCATAAAAGTGCATCTGTCCATCATCAAAGTGCATCTGTCCATCATAAAAGTGCATCTGTCCATCATAAAAGTGCATCTGTCCATCATAAAAGTGCATCTGTCCATCATAAAAGTGCATCTATCCATCATAAAAGTGCATCTATCCATCATAAAAGTGCATCTATCCATCATAAAAGTGCATCTATCCATCATAAAAGTGCATCTATCCATCATAAAAGTGCATCTATCCATCATAAAAGTGCATCTATCCATCATAAAAGTGCATCTATCCATCATAAAAGTGCATCTGTCCATCATAAAAGTGCATCTGTCCATCATAAAAGTGCATCTGTCCATCATAAAGTGCTCCACAGGCTCCGGGGGGTTAATAAAGGCGTTCTGAAGCGAAGCGTTTGTGTAAGAAAAATATCCATATTTAAAATTTTATAAAGTAAAATTCTAGCTTCCAGCCAAACGAACATACGGATTCAACTTAAGTCAAAGCACAACTTATGTGAGTAATGCGGCGCACTGCTGATATTTACGCTCCGCCATGACACACAACACTACTCCTGACGTCATGAGTCGCGTAAATATCAGCAGTGCGCCGCATAAGTAGACCGAGTATGTTCGTTTGTCCGGAAGCTGGAATTTTACTTTGTAACGTGTTAATTATGCATATTTTTCTTACACAAACTCATCTCTTCGCTTCAGAAGGCCTTTATTAACCCCTGGAGCCGTTTGGAGTTCTTGGAAGAGCCAGGACATTTATTAATATAACTGGAAGAAGAAGATCATATACACCTAGGCTGACTTCAGGGTGAGTAAATCATGGGCTAATTTTGATTTTAAAGTGAACTACTCCTTTAAGCAAACACAGGAGTCATGATCGTTCAGTAGGACTGAAACTCACCGAGTCCGCTTCAGTTTTCTCTCGGGATCCTCGGCTTCCGGCGACCACTGACTCCAGAACTGCAACCCAGCGCTGTTTATCTGGGAAACTGGGAGCCATGAAGTACAGAGACTGACCCGGCCAACACGTGGTGTGAGGATGAGACTCCAGCTTCAGCACGTACGGGATATCTGACACACACACACACCGAACACACACTTATTTATTTATGATTTAACGCCATATCAGCAGCAATGACTATGTTCATGACAATCAACAGTATTTCAATTTAAAAAATATTTATGATTACAATCAATTCAGGACTTCAGCAGAGTCACACTACTATCCTGTTTAATGTTTGGAAAAGCCCAATCTATCTCAATGGTTAGTTCTCATCCCCTCTATTCTGAGTTTCAGGATCTCGGGTAAGATTTCCCTCTGTTAGGAGTAACGGGTACAAACATTCATTTATTCATACTTCTATTTCTCTGTTAAATTCGGGCATGGGGGGAATAGGTGCAAGTAGGTACAGTAGTTGTTTGGGTCTGTTGTTGTTTTGTGTATTTTATTATGTATTGTAAATTGTCTTTTTTTGATGGTCTTGCTGTAAAACCATTTGCCTTTCGGAACACAAAGAAAGAAAGAAAGATATTCGGTACATTGTTTACAATAATGTAACCATTTTTCTTAAAAAAAAAAATCAATATACTAAATCAGACGTATATATCAATAGTAACAACAGCAATAATAACATTTACATAGAATCTGAATATAAACGTCGTCTAATATCATTTATAAAAGGACATTCTATTAAAATGTGTTTTACACATGAAATTCGTACACAAATTCTCACAAACCAGTTTCTCTTCCCCTTTCATTAAATATAAATGAGTGAGTCTTGAATGTCCAATTCGGCATCTCGTATAGAACCTGGTCATGCCTATTTACAAAATAATAACAATTAACTCCTTGATTTAGTACTGGAATCACCTCATATAATTTGTTATTTTCGCATTCATTCAATTCCATTTGCCATTTATTGTAAATGTACAGATTCAATATGGGGTTTCACCCACACACACACGTTTGTTTTCATAGACTTCCATTGATGTTATATCAGGTTAATGATATTTTTTTATGGCCTAAGCTGACCTCCGACCCCTGAACCGACCCATACTAGTAGTTTCAGATAAAAATCTTATTTACTTTACTCTACTGAAGGAAAAAAGAAGACACCTACATCTTGGATGAGTAAATTAACAGCAAATTTTTATTTTTGGGTGAACTATCCCTTTAATTTACACTGTCAAGACGATGCCGTGTTATTTTACGTTTGATTATTCAGTTTCTGTCCCTGAATTCTGTCAGACTTGCTTTGTTCTGTTATATTTATATGAGCTGTTGCTTTTAATTGGTTTATTTGTTCTTATTTTATTACTGAAGGCACACTTGTCTTCAATAATGTTTGAACTTTATATTAGTTAGTGTACCCCAGTTTTTGTTGGGGTATCGAAATCAATGGAGAATTGTGAAATTTCGCTGGTATCTAAAATTGGGGTGGCTTATTTATTAGAATACAATGTTACATGGTCAAAACTTTCTTATTTATTCATTTATTTTTTTGTGTGGACCCTTAGCGTTGAGCCCTGTGTTCAATGATTTCATTAATTCTTCCGTGCGTGTGTTTTCTGACCTGATTTGGCCGTGTTGATGAGTTCAGAGGCTCCGACGGCTCCGTGAACAGTCACCTCACCGTCCGGCAAACACAACTCAAACTCCTCCAGCGGCTTCACTGAGTCTGAAACACACACACACACACACACGGGTTCAGAACGGGTTCAGACCCCGGCAAGTGATCTAACAGAGCGGATCTGTCCATCTAGTACCTTCTGACAGCTCGGACTCGAAGATCGATACTTTAGTCCCGTCCAACACAACATACTTCTGCTCCCAGCCCTGCTGACCCCTCTTTCCGTTCCTACACACACAAACACACTCAGTGATAGGACACTGAATACTGAATAGGAGTAAGAAAAAAAAAAAAAAATTTTTTTTAAAAACTCTTCAGATAATACTGAGTAGCACGGGGTAACCCGTGAGTAACAATGTGTAACACTGATTAACACTGGATAAAACTGAGTAACACCGAGTAACACGTGAGTAACACGTAACACTGGGCAACACGTGAGTAACACTGGGTAACACCGAGTAACACGTAACACTGGGCAACACGTGAGTAACACGTAACACTGGGCAACACGTGAGTAACACTGGGTAACACGTGAGTAACACGTAACACGGGGTAACACGTGAGTAACACTGGGTAACACGTGAGTAACACGTAACACGGGGTAACACGTGAGTAACACGTAACACGGGGTAACACGTGAGTAACACTGGGTAACACGTAACACTGGGTAACACGTGAGTAACCCATGAGTAACAATGAGTAACCCATGAGTAACCAGTGTTTCCCCTACAATGTATTTAGCAGCGGCGCAGCGCCGCCACTGGATTTTCAGCGCCGCTGCAAAATCTTCACATGATCAGTAATATCACGACATCCACTTACACACCTAAAAACACTTGAGACGTGGCGTGCGCCGGCGCTGCTAATGCGGTGGCTCTGAATCCACTTGTTGACCAGCAAGGAGGAAAGAGCCACATATGGAAATATTTTCGATTAGGCTAATGTCACGTTGCCATAAGGGGCCGTTCACATAGCGCGTTTTTCTGCGTGTGCAAATTCGTTATTTCAAATGTAGGCGCGCGGGAAGCACGCTCGTTTTTCCAGGCCGCCTCTGTTCATGGTTGCATAGCAACGACAGACGCCACGGGAGAGAGCAAGCGCTTTTAGAAAGGAGAAAGCGGCGCTCTCCATGAGGACGAGGAAGTAGCAGCAAAGAATTAATTGATTTCTAGCCCTTGCATTAGCTTTACTACTAGATATATTTATGGAGATGAGAAATAAAAAGCCTCCCTGTACAGCTCTGATCAGCTGTTCCGCCGAGCTGTCGATGTTGTTACGGAAAGGCCGAAGCTGATCGGTTGGTTTTTGTCACATGTCGTGTTGAGATTAGATGTTACGATGTTTTCATCTCGCCACGCGCGCCTACAATTGAAAGAACGCATTTGCTCGCAAAAAACGCGATATGTGAATAAAGTGGACTCGGGTGCGGTTGTATCCGTTCAGTTTTACGAGCAGGAGTACATGAGCACAGTCTCGGACCGACACCCGAGTGCTGTTATTAGTCCGCCAGAAAAGCAGTTCTAGGCTTATTCTTGGCTGGATAACTCTTTTAAAAAGTCTTTTAAAATGAAATACGAACACAGTTTTGGATTAAATAAAGGTACAGTCAAGTCAAATAAAACACTTGATTGTTCATGTTTGTTTACTTCATTCATTGTGCATTAAATAATGTTAAAAATGTTAAAATTAAAAATTGTAAAAATTAAGTGCTCACAGATTGGGTGTGGCCTAAAATTGTCAATAAATTCTAAATAATCTTTTTCTGGGTTGTGCCATTTCATTTTTCCCCTATCAATATCTACCTTATAGCTGAAAATGAACACAAAACAAAAACGTGAAAAATCCTGTCTAAAATTATAAAATGAAGGTTTCTGTTTGTGACCAGTTCAAGGTGCGTGCTGCAATAATCACCTTGAATCTGTTGATGGTGTCGTGTGTTAACACAGTGTTAACACGTGGGTAACACTGTAACACGGGGTAACACTGTAACACGGGGTAACACTGTAACACGGGATTAACACTGGGTAACACGTGATTAACACTGGGTAACACGTGATTAACACTGGGTAACACGTGATTAACACTGGGTAACACGTGATTAACACTGGGTAACACGTGATTAACACTGGGTAACACGTGATTAACACTGGGTAACACGGGGGTAACACGTGATTAACACTGGGTAACACTGTAACACGTGATTAACACAGGGTAACACGTGATTAACACAGGGTAACACGTGATTAACACAGGGTAACACGTGGGTAACACTGTAACACAGGGTAACACGTGATTAACACAGGGTAACACGTGGGTAACACTGTAACACAGGGTAACACGTGATTAACACAGGGTAACACGTGGGTAACACTGTAACACTGGGTTTGAGTGTCATTGTGTGTCTGGAGCTGCTGTGCTGTTGCCAACTAACAACCAACTCTTGTTTGTAATTACTAGGGGTGACTACATCGATGAATCGATTTATATTCCTATGATCCAACTACATCGATCTGTGCTCAGCAAGTTGGCCTTCCGGACGACATATATCGATCTAACATCGTTTTAAGAGGTAATCAATTGATTTTATCGATATTAAGAAATAACGCATTGGATTTAAGCAGGTCAGACTTTATATGGATGTTTTTTCTTAGCACGTTTAATGATAAAGGCATTAAACGTTACTCGATTCAGTCATTCATTCGTGACAAGACAAAAAAGATTGCGTTGACTGTGACACACACACACAGAGAAAGACTCGCGCCAGTATCGTGCGTGCGCACAAGACAGCGCGCCAGAATACAGTTCTCTTTCGCGCTTGAACGAACAATAACACACAATTATGCCAAAATGTCTTTTTGTCGAGTATCTTAACACAAGAGCAGTCTTACGACGGCTGTAAAGAGTTGTGACTCGTGAGAGAATGAGGCGCGTGTGTGATCCGCGTCTCTGTCAGACTCAGGAGCGGCTGGTCTTAAAGGGACAGTACACAGTAGCCACTAATTATCTCTGTCGTTAAAGTTAATCAAAGAACAAAAGGAACAGAGACAAACACTCAATGCTCTTGACTAGGGGTGTCCCGATCCGATCACGCGATCGGAAATCGGGCCCGATCACGTGGTTTCAGACTCGATCGGAATCGGACGTTACCTCCCGATCAGGACTCGGATATATGTAAATTAGGGGTGTAACGGTACATGTATTCGTATTGAACCGTTTCGGTACGAGGCTTCCGTTTCGGTACGCATACAAACCGAACGATTCCTAACCCTAACCCATTTTTCCATTTTTAAATAAAAAAACATCCTGGATCTGTTTTTTCTCTCTTCTTTATTCTTTTTTTATGTATTATATAAGTATCGGATCGGGACTCGGTATCGGTAGATACTCAAAATCAAATGACTCGGACTCGAGGGCAAAAAAACCTGATCGGGACATCCCTACTCTTGACTAAATAACTTTTGTAACTTTAATAAGGATTATTCTATAATTTATAATGTTTGCAGTGCAGCCTGTTGAACTTAATTCAATGTCTGTATGTCCTACCTGTTAGACAGGAATGTCCAGACATTTTTATCCAGACATCAATGGCTTATTGATCATTATAGGTGTTATTAATAATTTAGTTGTTGTTGCAAGTTTGAGTTGAGAAATAGCCTACACATTTCAGCATTATCACTAATTGTGTGCATTTTCCTTGAGAACCAAGCAAGTTCACTCATGAAATCATTTGTTTATTATATCGCAATTGCAAATCGCAATCGCAATATTGACCTCAATAATCGCAATATGACATTTTCCCCAAATCGTGCAGCCCTAGTGTATATCTATATTTAATTGATACCTGATTGATTCCCTTACAAGAAACAACATGAATCTAGGAAACTTTACCCGCACTGTCCAGTATCCAGGTATTTATTTCAGTCACACTGGTTGAATTTTTGGCTAAAAAGTTACTGAATCGATTTCAAGTCACTGAATCGTTTCGGATCGTATCGTTCTAAATGAACCAATATCGTCCTTGAATCGTATCGATAACCACGAATCGTGATACGAATCGAATCGTTGTTAAAACGAATCGTTACACCCCTAGTAATTACTATTGTGTAGTATACGTACATTTTTTATGCTTCCTTGTCATTCGTTCATCATCTGCACTTTATTTTTCGTGGAGCATTATTCTACTGCACTTCTGTATAAACAGACATCCACTCTTGGATTGCGTGTGTAACGGAGGACAGCTAGTCAGAGTCGCGCTGACGACTGCTAGTGAATGTGGTGTTTAGCGTTATTGTTAGTGCACTCGACTCGCTTGCAGGCGGATCGGGTTTCGACACCAACTCAGCTGTTAGGATTGGAGTGTGAGTTTTGGAGGCGGAGCAATGAAGAAGGGGTGTGTTTGTTTGGCCAACAGCAGATTTCAACAGGATTACTGATCCCACCTTTAAGACTTTTTAATACTTTTTAAGGGCCTTCATTTTCTAAAAATGTATTTATCAATTTTGAATACTTTGAAAGACTCTGAATGATCTGACCTGGGCTGCTTCATCCAGCCCTCCAGACGCACGTGACCCGACGCCTCTTTGACCTGCAGGGCGGGTGAGCTGGCTTTATCCCGACACAGAGCCTCGGAGAAGTGTGTGGCGAACTCCACCGGGAGCCCACAGGTCGCAGGCAGACACGGGGAACACTTCGGGTGGCAGAGAGTTCGACACTCTGGCGGAGAGAAGGGAAAGAGAGATGAGGGATGAGACCAGGTGAGCAAAGATGAACAAATCGTCTCCAAATACTGAATATCTAAGAATCATTAAAGGTACAAACTTATCTTCTGAGGACAAATATTAGGAAGTGGAATGAAAAAGTACCAAGTCATCAGACATGTGTTTTTAAACCTCGAACGTCTTTTAACTGGAGCACATTTTAAGGTCAGCGACGTCCATCAAGCACATGTTAATGTTTATGGAGTGTTAATAATAATGTAATGTTAATGTTTATGGAGAAACACTTCAGAGTTTGAAAATACATCTTCCAACAGATATCTGTTACTTTTAAATTCCTTTTACTAAAAAAAGAAGCAGCTTGAATCATTTTTGCTCAAAATCCCTACAATGTGGAAATATATTTTTACTGTACCTTCTGATCAAACTGCAAAAAAGATTCCTAAATCAAGATACATTTACTTCAGATGTAAAATGACATGAAATATGAAGTCTTGTTTTCCGTGAAATTAATCAAAATTAAGTTCATGACTAAAGCAAAAACAGATATCTACCAACAGGCTCAGAAACATCAAGTTGGCAAGTTTTGACAGATATTTGTTCACTAATTTTATTACATTTTCCAAGACTTCATTTTACATTTGCATCTCAAGTACATTTATCTTGATTTAAACTGATATTTGTATTGGAAAACAGTACAAAAATGCTGAGGAAGTATTCATTTTATGCAATGCATGCCACATTTAATGCCATGACTAAGACTTTCTGCTCTGATTTAAGACCATTTTAAGGCCTTAATTTGTGAAACTGCAAATTACCGTATATACCCCCCCCCCCCCCCCCCCCCCCCCCTAGTGTGTGTGTGTGTGTCAGCATGAGTGCTTTCCGTGTGTGCATCTGTGTGTTTTCTCTCTGTGTTTGTGTGTGTGAGTGCATCTGTGTTTCCATACCCAGGCACGTAGCAGCTTGTCGGCCGAAGTGAACCGTATCCAGACAAACGGTACATTTCGCCGCTCTCATGTTGAGCCCCACCGTGAACCGATGAGGGATGTTGTGGTGCATCCGTTCCTTCACACGCCGACCGTACTCTACAGACACACACACACAGTTAGTGTGGGTTAATAATGTCCTCTTGAGCATCTCTTAAGTGTGAATGATGTCAAAGATCATCAGTCCAGCAGCAGAGCAACGGCCAGAACAAAACCATGATCAAGTCCGTCTCAATCTGAGCAAAGCATGCGAACAGAAGCATCATCGAGAGAGGAGGCGATCACATGCTTCAGCTCACGAGGAAAAGAAAGATGGAACAGCAGAAATCTTGAGAGCAGAAACAGAGTTTGATATATACTGTGTATAATGTCATTTTGCATCTCCAGTAAATGTATCTTGATTTAAGAACTTTTAGAGGTTTATACTAGAAAAATATAAATATAAAAAAATATAGCATCACACACATGACCAGCGTCGGCCAATAGTGAGCCTACGTTCTGATGTAGTGCTGCGCTGTTACACTACATGAAAACACTCGAGGCCCACAGAGAAGACGACGAACAGTTGTAATAATAAAGTCGTTATTTTTGTTTGTTTTTTTGTGTTTTTTGCGCACAAAAAGTATTCTCGTCGCTTGATAAACGTAAGGTTGAGCCACTGTAGTCACTTGGACTATTTTAACGATGTCTTTAATAACTTTCTGGGCCGGCAAGTTTCAATTACAATAGAAGCCTATGGAGGAGTGAGACAGCTCTCAGATTTAATCAGAAATATCTTAATTTGTGTTCTGAAGATGAACGAAAGTCTTACGGGGTTGAACAACATAAGAGAGAGTAATTACTGACAGAGTTTACATTTTTGGCTGAACTAACCCTTTAAAGCCTCCAGTGGGTGGCAGTGAGTCTCTGTTAATGAGCGAGTCATTGAGATTCAACCGATTCATTCAAACGCCTGATTCATTCAGGAACGAAGCATTTGACTCTCTTAATGAGTGAGTCATTGAATCATTAATAGGGCTGGGTATCGAGTTTGATACTTTGTAGGTACCGACCGAATTGGCTCGATATTATCGAGTATCGAAACATTGCTTGCCGTTCTGTACCGAATTACGATACCTAAGGGGTTAATCTTGTCAACGTCAGGTACTAGTGTGTGAGCGTCCCAACTCGCATAGATGGACAAAATGTGGAAAAGATCAAAAGTGTGGCTACATTTCACCAGGCTCAATCCCAACAGACCGCGCTGCAATATTTGCGACAAGATAATTGCGCAATAAACTTAAGAGTGTAAAGTTTCCCCGTCTTCGACATCGAGAAGAACAGGAGCGCGTCACAAATGAACCGAGGGCATATAGGACACTTGCCTCACAGACATGAGAAATATGCCTATAGAAGCTTTAATGTCTACTTTTAAACTAACCAATTCAAAACGAAAACAAAGTCTCGATTTAATGACGATTCAGAGTCGTCAACTTCATCTTTGCAGCCACCGAGTCAGAAAACACTAGTTTATTATTAAACAATTAAAATGTCTCCTTGCTATTTTTTCTCGACACATTCATAATCATAAGGCTAGTTTTGCCAGTGCTTTAAGGCAAGCTTTATGTGTGCTGAGCGCGAGGCATAAATCCCACCCCAACTTAGCCTATATTCAATTCACATTTATTTGTATAGCACTTTTCACAATACATATCGTTTCAAAGCAGCTTTACAGAAAATGCGTGTTTACATTACAATTTACAGTGATCTGTTAACAGAGGCAACTGTCTAAGCAATACATTTCAGGAGTGTACATGTACAAATCACGCAGTTAGCTAACAATATATTAATTTAAACCATGTATTAATTTAGGGCAGAAACAATGAGCTCATTGAAGTAAAGAATACATGTATATAGAACATTTTTGCATTGGTACTTTAATGTATGCAAATTTTTATTTTTTTAAACTGAAAAAATAAAATCAACGTTTTTTTTTGTTGAGGTAATGTAATCTTGTTAAAACGGATTTCATAAAATTGGCATCGAAAAAAGATTCGTCCACGAACCGGTATTGAAGTCAAGGTATCGGTATAGAAATGTTTTGCACGTTACCCGAATTCAACCGATTCGGTAGTTCAGTAACGCAACACTGCCGTGTGTCGCTGAGAGACGCAAACCTGTCCTGTGGCTTTAATTGGAACTATTTTTGTTGGAGAAACAGGCAATATTGTGTCTAAAATATAATTAACTTCTTGTTTATTGAACTGTTGTATAAAATAAATATCACATTTGTAATTGTGCTGATATTTGGAGAAAAAAACGGCACTCTTCACGAGAAATTGATTAACTATAATAAATTATATATATATATATATATATATATATATATATATATACACAGAGAGGAAATAAATGCATTTTAAAAGACTAATGATTAACTATAATAAATTATATATATATATATATATATATATACACAGAGGAAATAAATGCATTTTAAAAGACTAATCCACTCTAAACGCACAAGCGCACTAGTGAGGGACTTCCCTGATGATGTCAGATCGCACATAATTAAAACAACAATCATGATATTATCATAAATGATATATATCGCAGTTGGACATTGTAAACAAAACTCACACAGAATCTACAGCCTAGCTGAAAGCAAATATCTAATTAGAATTAGATACTAATGACTAAACTAATTATTGAAAAAGAACATTTAGCTCAAACTGCAATCAAAACTACATCAGCCTGTGCAACACTCATGATGCTACAGTATTGTGTGGGGGTTGCCAAGGTGTTGCTAGGGGTTTTCACTATCAGTGGCATCTGATTCCCATCAGCGCACAACCCTAAACTAAACACATCTGAGCTGATCTCAGAGCAAATGATGATGAGTGACAGAAACGGAGATAGAGAGAGAAAGACACTTACTTTCAAACGTCACCCTCCTCTTTTCTGAAAGAGCAGAAGAGAAACAGCTCTCAGATTCGACGGAGCAGACGCAGAGAGAAAGCAAGAGGACAGAAACATGAAGAGAGAGAGAGAGAGAGAGAGAACCAGCGACAGAGAGAGAGAGAGAGAATCAGTGACAGAGAGAGAGAGAGAGAGAGAGAGAGAACCAGCGACAGAGAGAGAGAGAGAGAGAACCAGCGACACAGAGAGAGAGAGAGAGAGAACCAGCGACACAGAGAGAGAGAGAGAGAGAGAGAGAGAGAACCAGCGACACAGAGAGAGAGAGAGAGAACCAGCGACACAGAGAGAGAGAGAGAGAGAGAGAGAGAACCAGCGACACAGAGAGAGAGAGAGAACCAGCGACACAGAGAGAGAGAGAGAGAGAGAGAGAGAACCAGCGACACAGAGAGAGAGAGAGAGAGAACCAGCGACACAGAGAGAGAGAGAGAGAGAGAGAGAGAGAGAGAACCAGCGACACAGAGAGAGAGAGAGAGAGAGAGAACCAGCGACACAGAGAGAGAGAGAGAGAACCAGCGACACAGAGAGAGAGAGAGAGAACCAGCGACACAGAGAGAGAGAGAGAACCAGCGACACAGAGAGAGAGAGAACCAGCGACACAGAGAGAGAGAGAGAGAGAGAGAGAGAACCAGCGACACAGAGAGAGAGAGAGAGAGAGAGAGAACCAGCGACACAGAGAGAGAGCGAGAGAGAGAGAGAACCAGCGACACAGAGAGAGAGAGAGAGAGAACCAGCGACACAGAGAGAGAGAGAGAGAGAGAACCAGCGACACAGAGAGAGAGAGAGAGAGAGAACCAGCGACACAGAGAGAGAGAGAGAGAACCAGCGACACAGAGAGAGAGAGAGAGAACCAGCGACACAGAGAGAGAGAGAGAGAACCAGCGACACAGAGAGAGAGAGAGAACCAGCGACACAGAGAGAGAGAGAACCAGCGACACAGAGAGAGAGAGAGAACCAGCGACACAGAGAGAGAGAGAGAGAGAGAGAGAGAGAACCAGCGACACAGAGAGAGAGAGAGAGAGAGAGAGAACCAGCGACACAGAGAGAGAGCGAGAGAGAGAGAGAACCAGCGACACAGAGAGAGAGAGAGAGAGAGAGAGAACCAGCGACACAGAGAGAGAGAGAGAGAGAGAGAACCAGCGACACAGAGAGAGAGAGAGAGAGAGAGAGAGAGAGAGAGAGAACCAGCGACACAGAGAGAGAGAGAGAGAGAGAGAGAGAGAGAACCAGCGACACAGAGAGAGAGAGAACCAGCGACACAGAGAGAGAGAGAGAGAACCAGCGACACAGAGAGAGAGAGAGAGAGAGAGAACCAGCGACACAGAGAGAGAGAGAGAGAGAACCAGCGACACAGAGAGAGAGAGAGAGAGAGAGAGAGAGAGAACCAGCGACACAGAGAGAGAGAGAGAGAGAGAACCAGCGACACAGAGAGAGAGAGAACCAGCGACACAGAGAGAGAGAGAGAGAACCAGCGACACAGAGAGAGAGAGAGAGAACCAGCGACACAGAGAGAGAGAGAGAGAGAACCAGCGACACAGAGAGAGAGAGAGAGAGAACCAGCGACACAGAGAGAGAGAGAGAGAGAGAGAGAGAGAACCAGCGAGAGAGAGAGAGAGAGAGAACCAGCGACACAGAGAGAGAGAGAGAGAGAACCAGCGACACACAGAGAGAGAGAGAGAGAGAGAGAGAGAACCAGCGACACAGAGAGAGAGAGAGAACCAGCGACAGAGAGAGAGAGAGAGAGAGAACCAGCGACACACAGAGAGAGAGAGAGAGAGAGAACCAGCGACACAGAGAGAGAGAGAGAACCAGCGACACAGAGAGAGAGAGAGAGAGAGAGAGAACCAGCGACACAGAGAGAGAGAGAGAGAACCAGCGACACAGAGAGAGAGAGAGAACCAGCGACACAGAGAGAGAGAGAGAGAACCAGCGACACAGAGAGAGAGAGAGAGAGAGAGAGAGAGAGAACCAGCGACACAGAGAGAGAGAGAGAGAGAGAGAGAGAACCAGCGACACAGAGAGAGAGCGAGAGAGAGAGAGAACCAGCGACACAGAGAGAGAGAGAGAGAGAGAGAGAGAGAACCAGCGACACAGAGAGAGAGAGAGAGAGAGAGAGAGAGAGAGAACCAGCGACACAGAGAGAGAGAGAGAGAGAGAGAGAGAGAGAGAACCAGCGACACAGAGAGAGAGAGAGAGAGAGAGAGAGAACCAGCGACACAGAGAGAGAGAGAACCAGCGACACAGAGAGAGAGAGAGAGAGAACCAGCGACACAGAGAGAGAGAGAGAGAGAGAACCAGCGACACAGAGAGAGAGAGAACCAGCGACACAGAGAGAGAGAGAGAGAACCAGCGACACAGAGAGAGAGAGAGAGAGAGAGAGAGAGAACCAGCGACACAGAGAGAGAGAGAGAGAACCAGCGACACAGAGAGAGAGAGAACCAGCGACACAGAGAGAGAGAGAGAGAACCAGCGACACAGAGAGAGAGAGAGAGAACCAGCGACACAGAGAGAGAGAGAGAGAGAACCAGCGACACAGAGAGAGAGAGAGAGAGAGAACCAGCGACACAGAGAGAGAGAGAGAGAGAGAGAGAACCAGCGACACAGAGAGAGAGAGAGAGAGAACCAGCGACACAGAGAGAGAGAGAGAGAGAACCAGCGACACAGAGAGAGAGAGAGAGAGAACCAGCGACACAGAGAGAGAGAGAGAACCAGCGACAGAGAGAGAGAGAGAGAGAAACCAGCGACACACAGAGAGAGAGAGAGAGAGAGAACCAGCGACACAGAGAGAGAGAGAGAACCAGCGACACACAGAGAGAGAGAGAGAGAGAGAGAGAGAGAGAGAGAGAGAGAGAGAGAGAGAGAGAGAGAGAGAGAGAGAGCCACTGATCTCGAGACGGCATGAGCTTCATTCATCTGTGATACTAACACACAGTCTCACTCACACACACTACCAGTCAAAGGTATTGGATCGGTAAGATTTTTAATGTTTTTAAAAGAAGTCTCTTCTGCTCACCAAGGCTGCATTTATTTGAAAAAAAAGAAAAAAAAGAATAAAGTAGTAATATTGTGACAATTTAAAATAACTGTTTTCTATTTTAATATTTTTTAAATGTATTCCTGTGATTCCTGTGAATGTTCAGCATCATTACTCCAGTCTTCAGTGTCACATGATCCTCCAGAAATCACTCTAATATGAGGATCTGATGCTCAAGAAACAGTTATGATTATTATTAATGTTGAAAACAGTTTTTTCTCAGGATTCTTTGATGAATAGAAAGTTCAAAAGAACCGCATTTATTTGAAATAGAATCTTTTGTAACATTATAAATGTCTTTACTGTCACTTTAATATAATTTATCCTTGATGAATAAAAGTATTGATTGAATTTCTTTCCCTCAAAGAATAAAATACAAATTCTTAGGTAGTGTTTAATGTTGCAAATGCTTTCCATTTCAGATCAATGCTGTTCTTTTGAACTTTCTATTCATCAAAGAATCCAGAAATAAAAATGGTACACAACCTTTTTCAACATTCATATTAATAATGAATGTTTGTTGAGCATCAGATCCTCATATTAGAGTGATTTCTGAAGGATCATGTGACACTGAAGACTGGAGTAATGATGCTGAACATTCAGCTTTGATCACAGGAATAAATCACACTTTACTGTATATTCACATAGAGAACAGATGATTTACATTATAATTAGGGTTGGGAACCGGTAGTGTTTTTGAAAAAATACCGGAACCGTGCAAAATTCCTAAGTTTCGGTTCCGAAAATGGTTCTGGTGCGATATGTGGGCGAAGTGCTGGGAGTAGATTATCCATTAGCGTCTCCTCAAGGCGCAGACAGCGAGAGAGAGAGAGAGAGAGAGAGAGAGAGAGAGAGAGAGAGAGAGAGAGAGAGAGAGAGAGAGAGAGAGAGAGAGAGAGAGAGAGAGAGAGAGAGAGAGAGAGAGAGAGAGAGAGAGAGAGAGAGAGAGAGAGAGAGAGAGAGAGAGAGAGAGTAGAGCTGCATGATTAATCTTTAAAAGATTTCGATTCAAACACCCACGCCATCTTATTCCTAAATGACAAAAACTTCACCCCTGAAGTTGCGGTTTGCTCTCACACGCGCTGCATTTGTCACACACACAGCGCGCCCAGTCACTATCTAGTAGCCGACATTCAAATCTGTTTGCGCTGAGAGAGAGAGCAGTTGTCCATATGAAACTGCTTTACAATCACACAATATTTACGTGTTACAAATATTCAAATGATTAACGTTACAGAAGTACTGAGATAAGTTTATAGTTTGAGTAAACATTGACGGTAGTCAAAACAGATGCAGTCCGTAACTTTTTTGTGTTCAGAATTTACAACATGTAAGTTATACAATGAGCGAGTGCATCATGAATGCCTTTTTTTTTTTTCAAACCATTTTTTTGTCTTATCTTGAATCACTTCGTTAAGCCTGTAATAAGCGTTAATACTCGGACTTGTTGTTTGGACTGGCCGGCGGATCGCAGCCTCTGCGGAGTAGACCAATGCCTGCGTGACTCGTCATGGACATAAACAGAGAAAAGTAGCTCCGGCAACAATGTTCTTCCGCAACACGCATGCAGTTCTGTTAGAGCGCCGATTTATCCAGTAATTAAATAAGTAAAGTCTTTATGAATCAATCATTCAAACCGTTTAAAAAAATAATCTGTTCTATACACATCTTACATTCAAGCTTATTCTACCCCTTCTGAGAGGGTATTCTTCACTGTTGGAGATACAATAAGCAAGGAGAGGTCCTAAATTATTCTAGAGAATGCAGAATTTTTTTTTTTTTTGCAAAAATTGCTTGATAATATGTTGAATTTGTTTACATTACCAGTCTGTTAAACTCATTTGTCAAGTACTATAAGAAATAAACACAAAAAGGATTGTGGATTTTTCTCTTACTAATATTTTTTAATGAATGGGAACCGGAACCGGAATCGTTTGGCGGAATCGGAACCGGAAAATTTCTCACGATTCCCAACCCTAATTATAATATATATATATATTTGTATTTTTAATCAAATAAATGCAGCCTTGATGAGCAGAAGAAACTTCTTTTAAAAACATAAAAAATCTTCCCGAAAGCTTTAGCCTGGTAGTGTTGGTCTGAAACACACACAGGTTTATGAGTGCACTGACCCTCCGGCGTGGAGCTCTCCTTGCGACGGGCCGAGCTCGAGGGGTTCAGGAGGCTGCTGGGATTGGGCTGGCGCTCCGGAGACTTCACGATGGCCGACATGAGGATCTGCTGCCGGGCCGAGGCTGGCGTGGACGGAGCCACGTGCTCCTGCGCTTTAAAATGAGCCGCTGAGAGACAGAGAGACAAGATCCTCAACCACAACAACATTTACATCATCTGGAGGAAACAGCAGGAAATATGAAAGACAGATATAATAGAGTGCATTAGTGTTATAAAGTATTTTTCCCATTCATCTTCCCCATAGGGATTATTAAAAAAGCCTTTGTTAAAGGTGCAGTGTGTGATATTTAGGAGGATCTGTTGACAGAAATGCAATATAATAGCCATAACTATGTGTTCAGTGGTGTATAAAGACCTTACATAATGAAGCGTTATGTGTTTATTAGCTTAGAATGAGCGTTTCTCTACACACACCGCGGGTCCGCTTACATCCACCTGTTTCTACGGTGGCCCTGAGCGGACAAACACGTTTCGTCACTGTGTTCTGCGTGTAAAGAAGCTGCTAAAGTCAGCGAATAAAACACTGACACAATGATGAACAAGTCACAATAATATTCGCAATAACATCGTTTTACTGAATACTTAAGTAAATATAATTTCTTAATTGATCTTTGGAAAGAAACCTCATTGTTTAACTGCTACTCTCTGCTGTCTCAGACGACATCACTTCCTGTCGGCCACCGTAACTTCTGTTGGGTGCAGTTCACACCCTCACCACTAGATGCCGCTAAAAATCACACACTGCACCTTTAAAGCGTTATAAGTAGAGTTGGGAATCTAATCGAATTTAATCCAATTCTGGAATCGAATACTTGAGGTCATGAATCGGATACTTGTTATAAAATAAAAATTGATTCCTCTTATCGATTCCATTGTAAGCATTTCAATATGACTTTACAACATTCACGTGCGAGACGACTCTGTCTTCTGTGATGCACACAAGCGCGCTTTACAGAAAAGCAATTTCAATGTGATTTTAAACCATACAAGCGCTGTTTTCAGTGCTGAGGGCGTGTGTAACTATATCAGGCGACTCTAAAAGTGACAGCGCTAATATTCCTGCCGTCTCTATAACACTAATCGCACCACAGAAGACAGAGAAAATTCACTCGTTCTTCACTGAATAACTTTTGTAACTATATTTGTAATGTATATTTTATTTATAAAGTGCAGTGTTATTTTACATTTGATTACAGTTTCGGAACCTGAAAATCTTAAAACACTGTTTATTTCACTCGTATCTTTGTTCAGTTGTGTCTATTTGTTGCGATTGCTAATTTTTTATTAGTTCTTTTTAATTACTTTAATTACGTCTTTAATAATGCTGGAAATGTATATTAGTTCGGCTAGTTGTTTTTCTATGGTATTTTCCTAAAGTTCCTTGTATAAGTGTTCTTTAGCCTGTTGATTTTTGTTCTTGATATTCAGCTACAATTAAATGTTTTGCAATAAGACTAAATGTGAATGTAAAATTGTCCTTCACATCTTTAGTAAGGAAAAACAACTACGATCCCATGAACCATTGCAAACAGCATAATCGAGAAATATAAAATGCATTATTTTTCCAGGACACATGGGAACCCTGATTAATAAATGTGATTGTAATTTGAGCAAAATAATTATAATGCAGCTTTAGATCCTCTAAGACCAAAAGCAGAGTAACTGCTACTGATGCGGAGTGTCTCACCCTCTTCTCGTAAGGATCGCAGCTCAATCCTCATCTTCTGCAGCGCCTCCTCGAGCTCTGAGCATCGAGATCTCTCCTTCTCCAGCGCTGACTTCATGTCACTGTACTGGAGAGGCAAGGCAGGCTGAGACGACAGCGCTGTGGCTCCGTTAGCCGTGACACCGACCTCCTCACGCCGACGCCCGAATATACCCTGATACACACAGAGAGCACACGACACAGCTGACAATCATCACATGATGACCGATAACCAATATTATTCATTAATATTGTTCGATTATCTATTATTAGACTCTGATTGGCTGACTAATGTTCAAACATGAAACTTGATTTTGTTCTGTTGTTGCTTGATATTGTTGTTTTGTGGCCTGATTTTGTTGTTTTGTGGCCTGATTTCGTTGTGTTGTGGCCTGATTTCGTTGTGTTGTGGCATGATTCCATTGTGTTGTGGCCTGATTTCGTTGTGTTGTGGCATGATTCCATTGTGTCGTGGCCTGATTTTGTTGTTTTGTGGCCTGATTTCGTAGTGTTGTGGCCTGATTTCGCTGATTTGTGACCTGATTTTGTTGTTTTGTGGTCTGATTTCATTGTGTTGTGGCTTGATTTTGTTGTGTTGTGGCCTGATTTCGTTGTGTTGTGGCCTGATTTCGTTGTGTTGTGGCATGATTCCATTGTGTCGTGGCCTGATTTTGTTGTTTTGTGGCCTGATTTCGTAGTGTTGTGGCCTGATTTCGTTGTGTTGTGGCTTGATTCTGTTGTTTTGTGGCCTGATTTTGTTGTTTTGTGGCCTGATTTCGTTGTGTCGTGGCCTGATTTTGTTGTTTTGTGGCCTGATTTCGTTGTTTTGTGGCATGATTTGGTTGTGTCGTGGCATGATTTTGTTGTTTTGTGGCCTGATTTGGTTGTGTTGTGGCTTGATTTGGTTGTGTTGTGGCCTGATTTGGTTGTTTTGTGGCCTGATTTCGTTGTGTTGTGGCCTGATTTCGTTGTGTTGTGGCTTGATTCTGTTGTTTTGTGGCCTGATTTTGTTGTTTTGTGGCCTGATTTCGTTGTGTCGTGGCCTGATTTTGTTGTTTTGTGGCCTGATTTCGTTGTTTTGTGGCATGATTTCGTTGTGTCGTGGCATGATTTTGTTGTTTTGTGGCCTGATTTGGTTGTGTTGTGGCTTGATTTGGTTGTGTTGTGGCCTGATTTGGTTGTTTTGTGGCCTGATTTCGCTGTGTTGTGGCTTGATTTTGTTGTGTTGTGGCCTGATTTTGTTGTTTTGTGGCCTGATTTCGCTGTGTTGTGGCTTGATTTCGTTGTGTCGTGGCCTGATTTTTTTGTTTTGTGGCCTGATTTGGTTGTGTTGTGGCTTGATTTGGTTGTGTTGTGGCCTGATTTGGTTGTGTTGTGGCTTGATTTGGTTGTGTTGTGGCCTGATTTGGTTGTGTTGTGGCCTGATTTCGTTGTGTTGTGGCCTGATTTGGTTGTGTTGTGGCCTGATTTGGTTGTTTTGTGGCCTGATTTCGCTGTGTTGTGGCTTGATTTCGTTGTGTCGTGGCCTGATTTGGTTGTTTTGTGGCCTGATTTCGCTGTGTTGTGGCTTGATTTCGTTGTGTCGTGGCCTGATTTTGTTGTTTTGTGGCATGATTTCGTTGTGTCGTGGCCTGATTTTGTTGTTTTGTGGCATGATTTCGTTGTGTCGTGGCCTGATTTTTTTGTTTTGTGGCCTGATTTCGCTGTGTTGTGGCTTGATTTCGTTGTGTCGTGGCCTGATTTCGTTGTTTTGTGGCCTGATTTCGCTGTTGTGGCTTGATTTCGTTGTGTCGTGGCCTGATTTTGTTGTTTTGTGGCCAAATTTCATTGTGTTGTGGCTTGATTCCGTTGTGTCATGGCCTGATTTTGTTGTTTTGTGGCCAAATTTCATTGTGTTGTGGCTTGATTCCGTTGTGTTGTGGCTTGATTCCGTTGTGTCATGGCCTGATTTTGTTGTTTTGTGGCCAAATTTCATTGTGTTGTGGCTTGATTCCGTTGTGTTGTGGCTTGATTTAGTTGTGTCATGGCCTGATTTTGTTGTTTTGTGGCCTGATTTCGCTGTGTTGTGGCTTGATTCCGTTGTGTCATGACCTGATTTTGTTGTTTTGTGGCCAAATTTCATTGTGTTGTGGCTTGATTCCGTTGTGTTGTGGCTTGATTTGGTTGTGTCGTGGCCTGATTTTGTTGTTTTGTGGCCTGATTTCGTTGTTGTGGCTTGATTTCATTGTGTCGTGGCCTGATTTTGTTGTTTTGTGGCATGATTTCGTTGTGTCGTGGCCTGATTTCGTTGTGTTGTTTATGATTTATGAGCTATACTGGGACCAGCCACCAGAGAGCGATCGAGACGCTTTGGCTTCACTTCAGGACTTAATATTTTCGGGACATACCTTCTTCTTCTTGGTGGGCTGGTCCATCTTGGCCTGCAGGAAGTCGATGAGTTTGGTCTGCTGTGAGATGGTTCCCTCCATTTTCACTTTCTCGTGAGAGTAGACGGCCTGAGGAGAGACGCGAAGGAAGAACTGTTATGATTAAGACATTAAAGAATGTGTTCATGTACATGTATACCTCTGGGCTGAATGTTGTTTAAGAATACACATGACTGATTACCAAAAAGGATTATGAAGTTCCCGGAAGTGCGGTTGTTGTTGGTTGAGCGAACGATGCAGAGTGAAATAAGGTGTGCATGAATAAACAGGTGATTGATTAATTTCTGAAGTGTGTCTTAAAGTGTAACAGAACAACATGAAGGTCCCATTATTTTCCCATCAGGATTACTGGAGTGACACCTGGATGTTCTCCAGCTGGTACTCGAGGTCGGTTATCTCAGTCTTGAGCATGAGTGTGTGTGTGTGTGTGTGTGTGTGTGTGTGTGTGGACACCTGGATGTTCTCCAGCTGGTACTCGAGGTCGGTTCTCTCAGTCTTGAGCATGTGTGTGTGTGTGTGTGTGTGTGTGTGGACACCTGGATGTTCTCCAGCTGGTACTCGAGGTCGGTTATCTCAGTCTTGAGCATGAGTGTGTGTGTGTGTGTGGACACCTGGATGTTCTCCAGCTGGTCCTCGAGGTCGGTTCTCTCAGTCTTGAGCATGTGTGTGTGTGTGTGTGTGTGTGTGTGTGTGTGTGGACACCTGGATGTTCTCCAGCTGGTACTCGAGGTCAGTTCTCTCAGTCTTAAGCATGAGTGTGTGTGTGTGTGGACACCTGGATGTTCTCCAGCTGGTACTCGAGGTCGGTTCTCTCAGTCTTGAGCATGAGTGTGTGTGTGTGTGTGTGTGTATGTGTGTGTGTATGTGTGGACACCTGGATGTTCTCCAGCTGGTACTCGAGGTCAGTTCTCTCAGTCTTAAGCATGAGTGTGTGTGTGTGTGTGTGTGTGTGGACACCTGGATGTTCTCCAGCTGGTACTCGAGGTCGGTTCTCTCAGTCTTGAGCATGTGTGTGTGTGTGTGTGTGTGTGTGTGTGGACACCTGGATGTTCTCCAGCTGGTACTCGAGGTCGGTTCTCTCAGTCTTGAGCATGAGTGTGTGTGTGTGTGTGTGTGTGTGTGGACACCTGGATGTTCTCCAGCTGGTACTCGAGGTCAGTTCTCTCAGTCTTAAGCATGAGTGTGTGTGTGTGTGTGTGTGTGTGTGGACACCTGGATGTTCTCCAGCTGGTACTCGAGGTCGGTTCTCTCAGTCTTGAGCATGTGTGTGTGTGTGTGTGTGTGTGTGTGTGTGTGGACACCTGGATGTTCTCCAGCTGGTACTCGAGGTCGGTTCTCTCAGTCTTGAGCATGAGTGTGTGTGTGTGTGTGTGTGTGTGGACACCTGGATGTTCTCCAGCTGGTACTCGAGGTCAGTTCTCTCAGTCTTAAGCATGAGTGTGTGTGTGTGTGTGTGTGTGTGTGTGTGGACACCTGGATGTTCTCCAGCTGGTACTCGAGGTCGGTTCTCTCAGTCTTGAGCATGAGTGTGTGTGTGTGTGTGTGTGTGTGTGTGTGTGTGTATGTGTGTGTGTATGTGTGGACACCTGGATGTTCTCCAGCTGGTACTCGAGGTCGGTTCTCTCCGTCTTGAGCATGAGTGTGTGTGTGTGTGTGTGTGTGTGTGTGTGTGTGGACACCTGGATGTTCTCCAGCTGGTACTCGAGGTCGGTTCTCTCAGTCTTGAGCATGAGTGTGTGTGTGTGTGTGTGTGTGTGTGTGTGTGTGTGTGTGTGTGTGTGTGTGGACACCTGGATGTTCTCCAGCTGGTACTCGAGGTCGGTTCTCTCAGTCTTGAGCATGAGTGTGTGTGTGTGTGTGTGGACACCTGGATGTTCTCCAGCTGGTACTCGAGGTCGGTTCTCTCAGTCTTGAGCATGAGTGTGTGTGTGTGTGTGTGTGTGTGTGTATGTGTGTGTGTATGTGTGGACACCTGGATGTTCTCCAGCTGGTACTCGAGGTCGGTTCTCTCCGTCTTGAGCATGAGTGTGTGTGTGTGTGTGTGTGTGTGTGTGTGTGTGTGTGTGTGTGTGTGTGGACACCTGGATGTTCTCCAGCTGGTACTCGAGGTCGGTTCTCTCAGTCTTGAGCATGAGTGTGTGTGTGTGTGTAGACACCTGGATGTTCTCCAGCTGGTACTCGAGGTCGGTTCTCTCAGTCTTGAGCATGAGTGTGTGTGTGTGTGTGTGTGTGTGTGTGGACACCTGGATGTTCTCCAGCTGGTACTCGAGGTCGGTTCTCTCAGTCTTGAGCATGAGTGTGTGTGTGTGTGTGTGTGTGGACACCTGGATGTTCTCCAGCTGGTACTCGAGGTCGGTTCTCTCAGTCTTGAGCATGAGTGTGTGTGTGTGTGTGTGTGTGTGTGTGTGTGTGTGTGTGTGTTTGTGTGTGTGTGGACACCTGGATGTTCTCCAGCTGGTGCTCGAGGTCGGTTATCTCAGTCTTGAGCATGAGTGTGTGTGTGGACACCTGGATGTTCTCCAGCTGGTACTCGAGGTCGGTTATCTCAGTCTTGAGCATGAGTGTGTGTGTGTGTGTGTGTGTGTGTGTGTGTGGACACCTGGATGTTCTCCAGCTGGTACTCGAGGTCGGTTATCTCAGTCTTGAGCATGAGTGTGTGTGTGTGTGTGTGTGTGTGTGTGTGTGTGTGTGTGGACACCTGGATGTTCTCCAGCTGGTACTCGAGGTCGGTTATCTCAGTCTTGAGCATGAGTGTGTGTGTGTGTGTGTGTGTGTGTGTGTGTGGACACCTGGATGTTCTCCAGCTGGTACTCGAGGTCGGTTATCTCAGTCTTGAGCATGAGTGTGTGTGTGTGTGTGTGTGTGTGTGTGTGGACACCTGGATGTTCTCCAGCTGGTACTCGAGGTCGGTTCTCTCAGTCTTGAGCATGAGTGTGTGTGTGTGTGTGTGTGTGTGTGGACACCTGGATGTTCTCCAGCTGGTACTCGAGGTCGGTTATCTCAGTCTTGAGCATGAGTGTGTGTGTGTGTGTGTGTGTGTGTGTGTGTGGACACCTGGATGTTCTCCAGCTGGTACTCGAGGTCGGTTATCTCAGTCTTGAGCATGAGTGTGTGTGTGTGTGTGTGTGTGTGGACACCTGGATGTTCTCCAGCTGGTACTCGAGGTCGGTTATCTCAGTCTTGAGCATGAGTGTGTGTGTGTGTGTGTGTGTGTGTGTGTGTGTGTGTGTGTGTGTGTGGACACCTGGATGTTCTCCAGCTGGTACTCGAGGTCGGTTCTCTCAGTCTTGAGCATGAGTGTGTGTGTGTGTGTGTGTGTGTGTGTGTGTGTGTGTGTGTGTGTGTGTGTGGACACCTGGATGTTCTCCAGCTGGTACTCGAGGTCGGTTCTCTCAGTCTTGAGCATGAGTGTGTGTGTGTGTGTGTGGACACCTGGATGTTCTCCAGCTGGTACTCGAGGTCGGTTCTCTCAGTCTTGAGCATGAGTGTGTGTGTGTGTGTGTGTGTGTGTGTGTATGTGTGTGTGTATGTGTGGACACCTGGATGTTCTCCAGCTGGTACTCGAGGTCGGTTCTCTCCGTCTTGAGCATGAGTGTGTGTGTGTGTGTGTGTGTGTGTGTGTGTGTGTGTGTGTGTGTGGACACCTGGATGTTCTCCAGCTGGTACTCGAGGTCGGTTCTCTCAGTCTTGAGCATGAGTGTGTGTGTGTGTGTAGACACCTGGATGTTCTCCAGCTGGTACTCGAGGTCGGTTCTCTCAGTCTTGAGCATGAGTGTGTGTGTGTGTGTGTGTGTGTGTGTGGACACCTGGATGTTCTCCAGCTGGTACTCGAGGTCGGTTCTCTCAGTCTTGAGCATGAGTGTGTGTGTGTGTGTGTGTGTGGACACCTGGATGTTCTCCAGCTGGTACTCGAGGTCGGTTCTCTCAGTCTTGAGCATGAGTGTGTGTGTGTGTGTGTGTGTGTGTGTGTGTGTGTGTGTGTGTTTGTGTGTGTGTGGACACCTGGATGTTCTCCAGCTGGTGCTCGAGGTCGGTTATCTCAGTCTTGAGCATGAGTGTGTGTGTGGACACCTGGATGTTCTCCAGCTGGTACTCGAGGTCGGTTATCTCAGTCTTGAGCATGAGTGTGTGTGTGTGTGTGTGTGTGTGTGTGTGTGGACACCTGGATGTTCTCCAGCTGGTACTCGAGGTCGGTTATCTCAGTCTTGAGCATGAGTGTGTGTGTGTGTGTGTGTGTGTGTGTGTGTGTGTGTGTGGACACCTGGATGTTCTCCAGCTGGTACTCGAGGTCGGTTATCTCAGTCTTGAGCATGAGTGTGTGTGTGTGTGTGTGTGTGTGTGTGTGTGGACACCTGGATGTTCTCCAGCTGGTACTCGAGGTCGGTTATCTCAGTCTTGAGCATGAGTGTGTGTGTGTGTGTGTGTGTGTGTGTGTGTGTGTGGACACCTGGATGTTCTCCAGCTGGTACTCGAGGTCGGTTCTCTCAGTCTTGAGCATGAGTGTGTGTGTGTGTGTGTGTGTGTGTGGACACCTGGATGTTCTCCAGCTGGTACTCGAGGTCGGTTATCTCAGTCTTGAGCATGAGTGTGTGTGTGTGTGTGTGTGTGTGTGTGTGTGGACACCTGGATGTTCTCCAGCTGGTACTCGAGGTCGGTTATCTCAGTCTTGAGCATGAGTGTGTGTGTGTGTGTGTGTGTGTGGACACCTGGATGTTCTCCAGCTGGTACTCGAGGTCGGTTATCTCAGTCTTGAGCATGAGTGTGTGTGTGTGTGTGTGTGTGTGTGTGTGTGGACACCTGGATGTTCTCCAGCTGGTACTCGAGGTCGGTTCTCTCAGTCTTGAGCATGAGTGCGTGTGTGTGTGTGTGTGTGTGTGGACACCTGGATGTTCTCCAGCTGGTACTCGAGGTCGGTTCTCTCCGTCTTGAGCATGAGTGTGTGTGTGTGTGTGTGTGTGTGTGTGTGTGTGTGTGTGTGTGTGTGTGTGTGTTTGTGTGTGGACACCTGGATGTTCTCCAGCTGGTACTCGAGGTCGGTTCTCTCCGTCTTGAGCATGAGTGTGTGTGTGTGTGTGTGTGTTTGTGTGTGGACACCTGGATGTTCTCCAGCTGGTACTCGAGGTCGGTTATCTCAGTCTTGAGCATGAGGTGTGTGTGTGTGTGTGTGTGTGTGTGTGTGTGTGTGTGGACACCTGGATGTTCTCCAGCTGGTACTCGAGGTCGGTTATCTCAGTCTTGAGCATGAGTGTGTGTGTGTGTGTGGACACCTGGATGTTCTCCAGCTGGTACTCGAGGTCGGTTCTCTCAGTCTTGAGCATGAGTGTGTGTGTGTGTGTGTGTGTGTGTGTGGACACCTGGATGTTCTCCAGCTGGTACTCGAGGTCGGTTCTCTCCGTCTTGAGCATGTCTGTCTGATCCAGCGCATCCTGAAGCCCCTGCGTGAGTCTGAAGATATGAGTCTTCTGCAGGTCCATCTGCTGCTGCAGCTTCCCTTGCTGACACACACACACACAAACGTTAGTAACATGTGAACACTTTTGAAGACCTCTGATGTAATGACTATATAAATCCCTCACAACGTAATATTGTCATAAGGTAAGGGAAGGGGAAAGTGATGTTTTGTGTTTATATATGTTTTAATTTTGCCATTTTCTCAGCTGGTCATTTTCCAATGTTTTCGACCTGTATTTTACAGTCACTGTGATCTAGGGGACATTTAGCAGTGCTTAAGATGAGCAGATGTTCTGTGTCTGGGACGCATTAGAGCTTACACTGCAAATCCCAAGTCTGTTCACCTGGTACAGATGTTAAAAACAAGTGTACACTTCTAAAATGCAATAAATAAATAAATGCACACATTAATCAATGTTTAAAAATTATTTTGCATATATTATATGTTTTTAATATGATTTTTAATTGTAAATTATTTAAAATGTCTAATTATAATTTGAGAAAATGAAACTATATAGCCGTTCACTATATAGATATACAATTTATCTTTTATTTTGCCTATATTTTATTATATTACATTATAATATACAATATTATAGGGTGTAAAATTATAATTTGAGATTTGTATTTTTGCATATACTGCATATATTGTTTTTAAAATTATATTATTAATACATTATAATATTAAAATATACAATATTACAGTGTTATAATTTAATAACATATATTATTTTGCATATATACTGCATGCATATTATATATTTTAACATAACTTGTCTGCATCTATCTTTTATTTCACACACATTTTACTTTATTATAATATACAATAATATTATATTATCATGTCTGTAATTTTAAATTGACAGCAAATATACTATTTTTAGCATATACATTATATATGATTTTAATATACATTTTCTGAATTTATCTTTTATATTATATTATCTGTTATAGATATACTGTAGTGTTTTGCACCTCTTCCATGAGTCTCTGTTTGAGTTCTCTCTCCGTCTCAAGTTTCTGCTGGAGGCTCCTTGCGTTCATCTCCAACATGGCATGTTTCTTCTCCAGGTCATTGAGCTGCAAACAACACCACAACACAATAAACAACACAATAAACACCACCACAACACAATAAACACCACCACAACACAATAAACACCACCACAACACAATAAACACCACCACAACACAATAAACACCACCACAACACAATAAACAACACAATAAACAACACAATAAACACCACCACAACACAATAAACACCACCACAACACAATAAACACCACCACAACACAATAAACAACACAATAAACACCACCACAACACAATAAACACCACCACAACACAATAAACAACACAATAAACACCACCACAACACAATAAACAGCACAATAAACACCACCACAACACAATAAACAACACAATAAACACCACCACAACACAATAAACAGCACAATAAACACCACCACAACACAATAAACAGCACAATAAACACCACCACAACACAATAAACAACACAATAAACACCACCACAACACAATAAACAACACAATAAACACCACCACAACACAATAAACAACACAATAAACACCACCACAACACAATAAACAGCACAATAAACACCACCACAACACAATAAACAACACAATAAACACCACCACAACACAATAAACAGCACAATAAACACCACCACAACACAATAAACACCACCACAACACAATAAACACCACCACAACACAATAAACAACACAATAAACAACACAATAAACACCACCACAACACAATAAACAACACAATAAACACCACCACAACACAATAAACAACACAATAAACACCACAATAAACACCACCACAACACAATAAACAACACAATAAACACCACCACAACACAATAAACAACACAATAAACACCACCACAACACAATAAACAGCACAATAAACACCACCACAACACAATAAACAACACAATAAACACCACCACAACACAATAAACAGCACAATAAACACCACCACAACACAATAAACAGCACAATAAACACCACCACAACACAATAAACAACACAATAAACACCACCACAACACAATAAACAACACCACAACACAATAAACAACACAATAAACACCACCACAACACAATAAACACCACCACAACACAATAAACAGCACCACAACACAATAAACAACACCACAACAACAACACTTAAATAAATATGCATACACTTCTGCATTAAGGGTTTTCTGTTAGAACGGTGTTGTGTAAGTTAATAACTAATGATCTCTGCAACAGAAGTGAATCAATCGGACAATAACTTTATTCTAGAGCTGCTGTAAAGCCAAAACAAAAGTGAAACTCAAAAAATGAGAATATGGTGCAAAAGTTCATTTATTTCAGTAATTCTACTTAAAAGCTGAAACTAATATTATACTAATATATTATATAGACTCATTACATGCATTTGTTATAATTGTGATGATTATGGATTACAGATATGAAAAATGTTCACAATATTGTAATTTTGACTTTGGGGTTTTCATATATGTAATCCATAATCATCAACATTATAACAAATAAAGGCTTGAAATATCTCACTTTGCATGTAATGAGTCTATATAATATATTAGTTTCACCTTTTAAGTAGAATTACTGAAATAAATGAGCTTTTGCACCATATTCTCATTTTCCGAGCATCACCTGTTGATTGTTAAAGCGCTGTATAAATGAAGGCGTCAAGCAGAGGTGCTGATCTGAGGGAACAGAAGGGTTTTGTTATTCACAGTGTTCAGCTAATGCGCAGCGACGTGTTCATGTGCACCTCGTGTGGAATTAATCTCCATCAGCTGTAGCGCTTAATCGTGGCTTGTTAAACTCCATATTGGCATGAATATTAATATCACAGACGGAGGGCCGGAGCAAACCGGGATAAAACGTTGCGGGTACACTGCAAAAAAATGATATTGCTACTTTGCATTTTTGTCTCGTTTCCAGTCGAAATATCAAAACATTATTAAACCAAAATGCATTTACTAGATGAGTAAAATGCCATTAGATATTAAGTCTTGTTTTCTGGGGAAGAAAAAATCAAATGAAGTGAGTTTTTGCCTAAAACCAGTAAAATGATCTGCCAACGGGTCAGAAAAATAATCTTGTTTCCATTTGAATTAACATTATTTTTCTGACCCCATTGGCAGATCATTTTGCTTGTTTTAGGCATTTGAATTTTTTCTCCCAGAAAACAAGACATAATATCTTATGGCATTTTACTCATCTAGTAAATGCATTTTGATTTAAGAATTTTTAGATATTTGGACTGGAAACAAGAAACAAACACTGAGTGAGAAAAGCATTTTTGGCAGTGTGTGTGTGTGTGTGTAACTCACAGTATCAGACAGACTCTCTGCTTTCAGTCTCTGTTCTTTCAGCGCCTGTTGCAAAGCCACGATCTCGGCCTTGTGTTCCCGAACGGCGAGTTCGACCGCCTGGCGAGACTCTGAGCTGCGCTGGTCCGCTCGCAACCTGCCGCAACACACACGACAAACCACATGGTATACTGAGAAAACTGTGCCTGTGTCGAGTTTGAGCATGATGACAAGTTGTATTGAATAAATGCAGATAAGAAGAATATACAGACACATACAAGTAACAACATTTTGGGGTCAGTAAGATATTTTAAGTCCCCATGTACTCATCTTTGATCAGAAAAATGACATATTTCATCGTTTTTGGCTTGCAAATAAATTCTTAATGCTTAAAAATATCTTTAATGTAACTCGACACCCTCGCCTCATTTAGTATGCGTGGTTCTATGAATATGCAGATGAGCCCCGCCTCCACTCCCTCACTCAGCTCAGAGATCCACTGGTTGACGATCACACGTTGATCTGATTGGTTACAAGGTCGTTTGTGTCGTCAGAAACACCAGCGATTTCAAACCGTGTGTTTGAGACTGTCTTTGGTTCACTGCAGTTTTAAGCAGGAAATACTCAGCAATGCTGTCGACTTATGAACTTACACACGGTGTGTCTTAAAGCGTATTAAACACACCACATACACACATAAACAACATTAAACACTGGAGTTACACCACAGGGGGACTTTAAATGATTTTTGAAAGAGTCTCTTCTGCTCATCAAGGCTGCGTTTATTTGATCAAAAATACAGTACAAATAGTGAAATATTATTCTAATGTAAATCATCTGTTTTCTATGTGAATATACAGTAAAGTGTAATTTATTCCTGTGATCAAAGCTGTATTTTCAGCATCATTACTCCAGTCTTCAGAGTCACATGATCCTCCAGAAATTACTCTAATATGATGATTTGATGCTCATTAAACATTTATGATTATTATCAGTGTTGAAAACAGTTTTGTGGAAACTGATGCATTTTATTTTCAGGATTCTTTGATGAACAAAGTTTCAACATTTATTTGAAATAGAGTCTTTTATGACATTATAAACGTCACTTTTGATCAGTTTAATGTACAGGTGGTGTGCTTGCGTTACCGGTTCTGCTTCTCGTTTTCCAGAAGTCTCTGCATGTCTCGGGTTCTGCGCTCCGCCTGGTTCTTCTCGTCCTCCAGAGCCGATCTCCAGTTCTCCCACTGTCTCTCCTTCTCCAGGAGCTCGTCGTTCAGGCTCTCCAGCTCCACCACCTGCTCCTCCAGCATACTGCACGTGGTCTTCAGGGTCTCGATGTTCTGCGGACACACACACATTTATTCGTATTATTCCCAAGCATATGACATTTTATTTACAGCAGACAATCATGTGACTGACCACTCACAAACAACCTTGTAACCAATCAGATCAACGTGTGATCATCAACCAGTGGATCTCTGAGCTGAGTGAGTTGAGGCGGGGCTCATTTGCATATTCATAGAACCACGAATACTAAATGAGGCGAGGGTGTCGAGTTACATTCAAGATATTTTAAGGTATGAAGATTTTTTTTTCAAGTAAAAAACACTTAAATGTGTAATATTGGTGATCAAAGATGAGTTTTAAGGGATAATATTATTGACTACAGGGGGACTTTAATAGCTTTATGCAACAACATTTTTGTCCTTATTGATTTTAGATACACAAGTGCATGTATTCAACAGATGGAAAGTGGATTGAGATGAATAAAAACAGACCACAAAGAGATGTGACTCCACTTTCAAGGAACCGTGACTGCAAAGACACCCGGATTTGCTCCACATTTGGATGGAGTGTGTGTGTGTGTGTGTGCAGATGAAGCACCTGTTTCATTTACTAAATGAGGCGAGGGTGTCGAGTTACATTCAAGCTATTTTAAGGCATGAAGATATTTTTTTTTTACAAGGATTTTTTTATTTAAATATGTCCTTTTGGTGATCAAAGATACATTTTTAAGGGATAAAATTATTGACGTCATCATCTTCAGAGATTCTCGTTTTTGTCGTTTACACAACGGAGACTGTATTCAAAAACGTGCACTTTGAAACCAGTTTTCAAAAGTTTGCGTTTTCCGACACGCAAAACGCCGTCGTTGTGTAAATGAACGGCCAAAACGCTAAAAAGTCTAACTGTACGTTCACACCGCCGCCGAAGCGTCCAAAGCGGCCGGAAGTCATTCATTTTCAATGGAAGCTGGCTTTTCTCAGCTGCAAGGAGCGTCAAATCCATCGGCGTCAATCAGAGAGTTGAAAGAAGCTCAACTTTATGGTAATGAGCTATGATGCGGTTCAGCGGCAAGCAGCGGCAAAACGCCAGCAACCAATCGGAATATAGACGTCCTTTGCGCCGGCTGATTCCGGAGAAACATACAATGTAAACTTTCGTTCCTACCAAAACATTAGTTCCGAGAAAATGTAAGAGAAGCTAATAATCGCCTTGCTGGGTTTCCTACAGGTTTCCTATCATTTATGACATGACGTAGTTTGCTAATAGGGCATGAGGGCAACTTTTATTTGAATTATTTACGAACGCTCGTTTTAAAGTGGGAATGCATTTAATTTGCTCACGGTGACACCAATTTGACCAATTGCATATATAGCCTAATGCAAATAATAATAATAGCTAACTATTCTTTTTCCCCCGACCAAATCGGTTATAAAAATACTGTCATTTTAAAAGGTTTCTTCAATGTATTGCTTGTTTTTTTCTGTTTATTACATTTCATGTTGTGACACTTCTATTCTCCCTGCAACGTCAGAGCGTTCAAAGCGTCAACATGCTTCCCCGGCAGTGTGAACGTACAGTTACGTTTTGAGTTGAAAACGGTGTCGTGTAAACAGCCCCAAAGACACTTGACTTGACTCCACTTTCAAGGAACCGTGAGTGCAAAGACACCCGGATTCGCTCCACATATGGAGATGGAGTGTGTGTGTGTGTGTGTGTGTGCAGATGAAGCACCTGCTTCTGGTTGTTGAGGTGCATCTCTCGGTCGGCCACTTCTCTGCGCAGACGGTCCACATCTTGACTGAGCTGCAGTCTCTCCTCGCTCTCCAGCGTCAGCTCGTCCAGCTGTTTGGACAGGTAGAAGTTCTGCCGGTTCAGCTCGGCGTTCTCCTGGGTCAGCTGGGTCAACTGCTCCTCCAGGTCTGTGATCACCTGGGACAGAGTCGTAGTGTTTGAGTTTATTGCCATATCAGCATCACCGGCTATTACATGGCAGATATATACGTATATTAAACATTTAACAACATAATATTATTATAAGTATAACATAATTAAAACTAATTTAGACAAACAAAAACATAAAATAAATCTATAAAAGATTATATAAAATGTTATTATGTGATTAAATGGTTTGACGTGCTTTTATCATGTCAAGCATTAGAGCTTCAAGTACAAAGAGCAAACACAACAAAAGTAAAATATAATAATAAAAAAATACAATAAAACGAACACAATTCAGACCATTTTAATGGTCCTAAAATCAATTTTCCTCATAAAAATATACTTTTTTGTGGCCCAGGCACTTTTTTTTTTAAATTCACCCATACAGCTCAACTCAAGAAACCTTTAAAGTAAAATAATTAAATAAATAAATCAAGAGGATCTACTATATATCTGCCCTGAGAATCCAAACATCATCATCATCATCATCATCACTGACAACTAGGATTGGGTATTGTTTGAATTTTAACAATTCAGAATTTACTTATCGATTCCTAATTTGGATTCCAATAAGGCAAAAAAAAAACTAAAAACGTAGATATCATTCACATTTAGTCTTATTGCAAAACATGTAATTGTATCTGAATATCATGAACACAAATCATCAGCTGAAGAACACTTACACAAGCAGCGTTTGCCTGTGGTTTAAACACACCATAGAAGAACAACTAGCCGAACTAATATAACTCTCCAGCATTATTAGAGACAATAAACACTCGGTAATTAAAAATAACACATAAAAAATTAGCAATCGCAACAAATAGACACAACTGAACAAAGATACGAGTGAAATAAACAGTGTTTTAAGATTTTCAGGTGCAGAAACTGTAATCAAATGTGAAATAACACTGCACTTTATAAATAAAATATACATTACAAATACAAAAGTTATTCAGTGAAGAACGAGTGAATTTTCTCTGTCTTCTGTAGTGCGATTAGAGTTATTATAGAGACGGCAGGAATATTAGCGCTGTCACTTTAAGAGCTGCACGGATCCAATACACTGATACACACAATACACTGATACACACAATACACTGATACACACAATATACTGATACACACAATATACTGATACACACAATATACTGATACACACTGAAAACAGAGTCGTTTCACGCTCGAATTATTTAAAGTCATATTGAAATGCTCACAAAGGAATCGATAAGAGGAATCAAAATTTTATAGCAAGTATCCGATTCCTGAGCTCAACTATTCGATTCAGGAAACAAAAAATGCTTCTCTTATTTAGTATTTTTGTCTTGTTTCCAGTCCAAATATCTAAAAATTCTTAAATCAACCCATTTACTAAAGAAGTAAAATTACATAAGATATTATGTCTTGTTTTCTGGGGAAATAATTAAAAATGAAGTGAGTTGTTGCTTAAAACAAGTAAAATGATCTGCCAACGGGGTCAGAAAAATAATGTCGTTTCTGTTTGAATTAAGATTATTTTTCTGACCCCATTGGGAGATAATTTTGCAATTTTTTAGCATCAACTCACTTAATTTAGTTTTTTTTTTTTTTAAAGAAAACAAGACATAAGAACTGATGTCATTTTACTCATCTAGTGAATGCAGTAAGTAAGAAAAGCATTTTTTAGCAGTGCAATGATTATGCTGATCCTCCATCAAACACATTAGAGCCGCTCTACCATAATCACTGTTGGAGAGTGAGGAAGCCTTTAACTAGATTTAGAGGGTGGGGCGAGTGAATCTGCTGATCTGGGGTCTGTGATCAAGGATAAATGAGGCATCAGTGTGTATCGATTGTCCTGTTGTGTCACGGCCAAGAGAAGAAGATACCGACTCTTTCGATCTCTTCTTTCTTCGGCTGCTTTAATCAATAGTTTCTCTCTGAGCTCTGTACCCGATCCCTGAGGATCCTCAAGCCAAACGGAGCGGTGGAAATCATGCTAGCACAACATGCCCATGCTACACTGTTTCCATACCGCAGAGAACAGGGCATTGTGGGAAATCTTAC
>CM060595.1:60330614-60348114 GCA_030578255.1 Tiaroga cobitis | reverse complement strand
TTCGCATATTCATAGAACCACGCATACTAAATGAGGCGAGGGTGTCGAGTTACATTCAAGATATTTTAAGGCATGACGAATTTTTTTTCTAGGGAAAAAAACGTTTAAATATGTCATTTTGATGAGTTTTAAGGGATAAAATTATTGACTACAGGGGGACTTTAAATAATGCTATGAGATGTTTTAAAAAAGATATTTTGAATATTAAATTGTTTTTGGGTTTTTTTGCAAAGCGAGCGACATACTCATGTATTATCGTAGAAATTACATATCGCAGACTGTCAGAGAGCTGATTGTTTTTTAATTATAAAATCTTCAAATTATTCTAAACTCATTCAAATAATCATTCACATGCTAACTAGCTTAACAAGAGTGACTTCTAGAAAACTTCAACACAATATACTGACCCCCGTTCTGTTTTCTATCATGTGACGTGCACGTTTGAAACGACATAAGATGAACACAAATCCACCAGCGTCAAATAGAATTAAGTGAATGCGAAACCAAACCAGCAGCCGGAACCATAGCACTCGGACCGCAGGTACCGATGATAATAACCCAGTCTGACCCGGGCCGGAATCTGGTGTCTGAGATCATGTGTGCGGCTCTTACATGTTTTTGTGTGTGTAAATGCTGCTGTTGGCCGCCAGTTTATTGGCCTCGGAGAGCTCAGAGATCCGCTGCTCCAGACTCTTCATCTTGTTGTCCATGGCGTTGATGGTCTGTAGAGAGAAACATGCTCAGGATCCAGCATCAGGACACAGATGCTCGCTGTTTCAGAAATATGACACGTTGTGCACAAACACAAAGCATTGAAAATACGATTTTCAACCAAAAAGTCAAGGATTTTTATATATATATATATAGGTTTTATTTTTATAGAGTGAGAATAAAAGTCTAGCATTTAAACTCTTAAAAAAGGAAAAGGTCATTAAAGGACGTTTTTTTGATTAAAGGTTATGTAATCTATACACTACCTTTCAAACGTTTGGGGTCGGTAAGATTATTTAATGTGTTTGAAAGAGTCTCTTCTGCTCATCAAGGCTGCATTTATTTGATCAAAAATATTGTAAAAATCGTGAAATATTATTCCAATGTAAATCAGCTGTTTTCTATGTGAATATACAGTAAAGTGTAATTTATTCCTGTGATCAAAGCTGTATTTTCAGCATCATTACTCATTACAGTCTTCAGTGTCACATGATCCTCCAGAAATCACTCTAATATGAGGATCTGATGCTCAAGGGTTAATTAAAACTCAGACAAAATCAATAATTTTATGGCTGCTAATGATAAACTCTTCATAGGACAGACTTTTATTTGTTAGATGGTGTTACTGAAATATGTAAATGTTGAAACAACCCTGCAGTTTCACACGGTGAGCATGTGAGTCTGAGATCAGCCATGCTAATCGAGTTAGCTAAAGTCTAACGGGTTAACTGGATGAAGGGCTGAAAGGCTTGAAAATGAGAAGAGCGAATGTCACCCCAAATATCAAATGATAAATTTATGAATTATATTTCTTATTACCATGAATCAAGAAAATATGTAACATCATTTTAATTTAATGTACATAATATTTAATGTTTAAAATCAATAGTGATGCACAATATATCGGTATCGATAGATAATGTATTATTTCCTTCAGCTGAGACAGTTCAGATCACTGTTCATCATGATAGATTTCAATTGCTTGAAATATGATTGGAATCAAGTCTGTCATATCGGCTAAATAACATTATCAGGAGAACATCATCATAATTGTGTGTTTGGGACGTGGATTTTACTGGTAAGACTTTTGTTTTTGTAATCAGGCTCTTAAAAATTACGTACAAATCTGGATTTAGATTTATCAGCCGATATATCGGTTATCGGCTTTCAAATATAAAAAATGATCAGTTATCGGTATCGGCCAAAATGTTCATTTCGGTGCATCCCTAAAATTAAACATGTGAACTCATCAGTGAACACATCCATTTATTACCCATAATAGATGTCATGATTATTAACTAATCGTCTGGTCGTGGTTATTAGGGGTGGGAATCTCTAGGCACCCCACGATTCGATTCGATTACGATTCAGAGGGCTGCGATTCGATGCTAAATCGATTATCTGAATCTTTTTGTGTGACTATAAATACTTTGCTTTAAAAGTAAGTAATGACCCATAAAGAATTAACGTACAATAGATTTTATTAACATTGCAAAGAACCAACAGGAAAATAAATGTGTGCCTGAACTAGCAGCATACTTGTAGTAAATTAATACATTTACATTTGAAGAGGTCTTTTCCAAAACGCGATAAACGCCATTTTTAAAAAAAATGAGTTTGTCATGTCATTTTGCTGTGCACTGAACCTATTCACTGCTCCATCAACATTTCATGCCAAATCGCTACATTTCCTTGTTTAAAATGTACTACAAGATGCAGTTTCTTTCCAAAACGCGATAAGCGCCAAACCTATTTTTAGCCTAAACGCGATAAATCCTCTCAACTAATCAGAATTCGGTGAACGTTCTACGCAATCCAACAGGGTGGCGCTCTGAACAGAGGTTTGTTTATGTTCATTTATTCCTCAAAATGAGTGAGTTTTCTAGTCGACTAGTAGTAGTTCATTTAAGTTTAATCACATATTTCTATTGATTTAATTATTTAAATATGGGAGAGAAACCATAATGACCATTTTTTTAATTGCCTATTCCGCATCTCACGCATAAAGCTTGCCACAAAGAACCGACAAAAGTATTGATTAGGCCTATGCATGAAACTTTTGAATTGTTTATTTTTTAATTAGTGTTTTCTGTCAGATATAGCTGAAAAGATAAAGTTGACTATGCTGACTCGCCATCTTCGCAGTAGTGAACGCGCCTATAGAGAGAAATGCAAACTTTGAATTAGCCTACATACGCAGAGAGTAGCCAATTTCTTTTCGTTTTTTATTGTTTTGTTTAAATGTAGACATTTTAAGCTTTTTATAGATATACTTCTCAGGATTGTGAGGCAAGTATCGCTGTTTCGGTTCATTTATGTGATGCTCTCCAGATCACGCGCGGGCGCTTCCGTGTCCTGATTATATGTCTGCTTATATTTGCTTATTTATTTATTTATTATTAATCCAGTCAATTTGTTGATGAAACATTGATTAAAATGAAGATACAATTTATACAAAACGAAATTCACTTTAAAGCAAGGCTTTCTACTAAACAAAACTTAATAAGTGGTCAAAATCATGTCTGACCCATTCCAAATGTTTTCCGATATATTGGTCATCTTATGATCCTATCATACTCATCTCATGCGGTTCCCTTTTCATATAATCAACATAGATGAAAAAAAAAAATAACATTAGCCTATATTATTAAACATAAATATGAAACGTATGTTTAAGTTTTTTTTTAAACTTAGCCTATATGTAAGCGTCACGCCGCTCCGCTTTGTTCACATGCTGTGTAGCCTATACACGCATGTGTGTGTGTGTGTGTGTGTGTGTGGTGGAGGGGTGCCCATCACTACTTTTGAATATCGTTATCATTATTAAATATTTTTAATAATTTGTTTTTTTTACGCATATGTAGTGGACAAATTGGTCCTACTTGTTACAGGTTTGACACTTTACTAAAAATGACTCTGAATGTATTACTAAATAACTTATTGAATAGCTATTGATATCATTACTATTTTCAGGTTCTGCACCAAATGACTTTTAGCCTAAATGTGTTACTAAATTTAATTTATAGTATGAGCCCCTGATTATATGTTACATGCTCTCGTTTTTTTTTTTTTAAGACAAACCATACAGTTTTGGAAAAAAATGATGGATTTATAGCGTTTTGGAAAAAAAATAAATGAACTTTTAATTTATCATAAACAATATTGTTGTTTGATTTAATAATCATTGTTCAACATGTTCAGACTGAGCCAATAAAACATTTTAACAGGATAAATTGAATATTCACAAAATGTGTGGGTCTAGGTAAAAAATGTAATTTTCCTGAAAACTATTGAAATGGATTTATAGCGTTTTGGAAAAGACCTCTTCATTTATTCATTTAGCTGACGCTTTTATCCAAAGCGACTTACAATTGCTATATTTGTCAGAGGTCGCACGCCTCTGGAGCAACTAGGGGTTAAGTGTCTTGCTCAGGGACACATTGGTGTCTCACAGTGGATTCGAACCCGGGTCTCTCACACCAAAGGCATGTGTCTTATCCACTGAGCCATCACCACCCATAATAGTATAACAACGACCGGTACAGCCGAGTGTTTTTCCTCCTCTGGGTGGAAACGCGTCATATGGCTTCTCATATTTGTATTGTTTCCGAAATATTTTAGTTTTATTCTACAAAGCTTACAACTAGTGTGACTCTTGACTGTCCAGCTCCTTTCCCCCTTCAACTTCAGAAGCCAAAATATTTCCACACGTCAGCTTTTAACGAGTGTGTTTGGATCTCGCGCGCCATCGCGTCTCTGTTATGTGCACGCCACAGACGGTCCGGGCGGGCACTGCACTTCGCGCTTCAGAGTTCCGTCTTTTGCGTTCCGTCAATATTAAGTTATTATAAATATATATCTTAAAAAAATTTTTTTTTTTTGAAAATCGATTTTTGACATTTGTGAATCGATTCAGAATCGTCCACGTCCGCATCGCGATGCATCTAAGAATCGATTTTTTCCCCCACCCCTAGTGGTTATGCAATCTAATCGCAGTTAATCACATTTTTCCATCTAAATAAGAGAAATTTAAGTGCTTGAAATGCCATCAAATGCACAATATTGTGTCTCTTTTTCCAGTGAAAGAATAAAGAATGTAATAAAACACTGTTGAAAAGTACACAAATATATGAATGTTTGTGGGTTTAATCAGACTGCATTATATTATAAATAATTATGAACTGTGAAATCCTGAGGAACACATGAGACACTCACTGCTTTCTGCTCACTGATGAGTTTGCATTTCTCACGCGCCTCTTCCTCGTGTTGAGCTCGCTTCTGCTCCAGACTGTCTTTATCAGCCAGATCCGCCTTCATCTGAGCCTCCAGAACCTGCACACATACGGACATTAGCATCGCAGAGACCTCAACACATCAGCATGCTCACTCACATACAAATATGAGTCCTGATGAACTTATAAAATGAGAAGAAATGGATTTGAAAGTGATTTGGCAATGACACCCAATGTGAAAATCACAACTGATTGATGTTTTGTGATGTTCAGATCGGTGTCATTCACATTATCACCAAACAGAAACTTCTCTAAAGTGGCCTCATGACAGCCAATGTCAAAACCAACACCTGAGCGTTTAATGTAATGCTAACCCATAAAGCTAAGTGCTTTCTTAAGTTTGATAATTAATCTGCTATGTCATGTGTATGACAGGTTGTCTTAGTAATGTCAAGTTGTCATTAGACTGATGTATTGGTTTATGTCAAGGTGTCATAACAAAGACATCTCAAACAATGTCATATTTGCATAAAAAATGTCATAGAGCGAATGACACTTAAGCCTCTGGGGACCAGAAACGCGCCGGCGCGTTTTGCTCGTTTTTTTCACATAGCAGAAAAATAGACTTAAAGTACTACCATCATTTCTGTTCATATAGAGTTAAGAAATATGAGAAAATAATCTGTTAAATGTCTACTTTTTTATGTGCCCACATACAATCGAAATAAAATATTGTGCTTTTGTAAAATAAAGAATATAAACAGGGTGTGCGTTCTGCCTCTCGGTCACCGTGAACTTTTTTCCTGGAGCACGTCTCTAATCTTCAACAAAACTCAGCAAATACTATTCACCCAGACATAAGCAATATATCTTTTAAATCATTTAAGTTTGTACTTTTAAATGATCCGATTCAAAACTAAAATAAATATTCTCGGTTTATGTAATCTATATAAAAAGAAAGACGTGTCAGCCATTGTAATTATCTTTCTCTCAGCTCATTATCTCCGGTAATGTGACACGCCCACGGAGAGCACGCGCTATTCAAACGCAAATACGTGAAGCACCACATTGAGACGCGTTAACGCTTAAAACTCTGAAAACGCGGCTATGAGGAACAATCCTGGGACATTTACCTACCTCAGAACAAGTGCTGGTTTATTTTCACCACGAGGAGCAACAGATTCAGCTGAGAAGTGTGTAAGTGTTTTATGCTTGTGCTTTGTTCTAATCGCGATATAGAATAACGTTAGTGTCTGTAAACGGAAAAATAGCATACAGTTTAAATGTGAATCATGTTTCTGTGTGTGTGTGTGTGTGTGTGTGTGTGTGTGTGTGTGTGTGAATGAATGAATGAATGAATGAATGAACGCACAGATACGCACTGTTATAGACGAAATAAAAGACATTTTGTTGACTAGTTTTGGATAGAGTATAAAGTTTTTACTCTAAAATAGACATCAAATAAGCTTTGTTTTATAAGTTTTATATAATAAGCAGTTTTATTTATAACATATGATTTAGTTTAACATGACAACTATTTACATTTTTACCTCAGTACATTTCTTCTGTGAGTTTTCTGTGTGCTGTTTCACTCACGTGTTTTGATTTCTCCACGAACTCTAACAAAGAGCCTCAACGCCACGTTGTTACCAGAAATACACAGCCCATTATAAATCGCTGTTTACATTGAATGTAATAAAATCACATTCATTCTTGCGTTTCGATGCTTCCCTGGTAATTTTTTGTCACTAAAATGAACTAACTTGTCCGGTCGGGCAAGTAAAATGATCTTTCACTTGTCCCGGACAAGCGTTGTCGAGCCCTGAGTTCATTGACTTCATTCATTATTTTTGTCGTGCTGTAAAGCGGAACAGGTGATCGATTCACAGCGATCTGAGTGACTGCATCATCAGAGCGCCAAAAAGATCACAACAGCTCGAAAGACGTCGATGCTCTCACTCCAGTCTAATTAGCACATTCCCAATTATTATTGTGAAGTTTACCGAAGTTTAACCCCCCCCCCCCCCCCCACCACCCGAAAAAAAAAAAAAAACTCATCGGATCTACACGATTCCCATTAATGACATATTTTTATTCAAAACGGCGAATTTCGCCGAAAGCGACTAGTTTGCAGGTATGTTCAATTCAAATTCAAGCTCTTGAAATAAGAAGCGAGCTCAATCCAGCTATAAGACGACAAGTGTGTGGTTATTCAGCTTTATACAATGCATATCGTTTCAAAGCAGCTTCACAATAATAAACGGGAAAATAACAGAATGATGCAAAAACTCTAATTCTACTGTAAAGCTCGTTCATTCAGATACTGTAAAAAATGAAATCATCAAGGGACTTTAAGCACTACTTTTTTTGGTTTTCAAGGACTACAATCAGAGATCGCACTTATCAAACTATATCTTTATTATCTTTCAAAAAATGTAAAAAAAAAAAAAAAAAAAGTAAATAAATGGAGGAAAATAAACTAATTAAACAAAATGGTACAAATAAAGTGCAGCACATGTAATTGCCATTGAAAGGATACCATGACAAAGATATCGCTTCCCTTATTGAAATTTATTACCCAATTTATGAATTTATGATGGACCTGAAGAATAAAAGCTGTATCATAAACTTGGATAATTATATGAGCAATATCACACTCATAGATATTTAAAATGGCTCTATATCTTTATCAGACGGGCAGCAGGATTACATTTTAATGTGAAAAAAGATTGTTTTATCGATAAAATGACACACTAATTTCACATATCTTGTCTTTCAATAATTCAAGCACTTTTCAAGTACCTTTTCATAAATATGGCTGTTTTCAAGGGTTTTCCAGGACTTAAATTTCAGAAAGTGAAATTCAAGCACTTTTAGCACCCTGTACGAATCGAAGAAGCGAGCTCAATCCAGCTATAAGCAGCTCTAGAGACGACAAGTGTGTGTTTGTTCACCTCAGGTCAAACTTTACCTTGATTTTGTCCTCGTAGAGCCGCTCTTTCTGCACCAGATGAGCTTCCATCCTCTGCGCCGTCGCCTGCGTGTCCCGCAAGTTTTCCTCCAGCTCCTAAACGCACACACACACACACAGCCCAGCGTCAGGTAACACACACACAGCGATGTTTTAAAACCCCATCTGCAGGAGAAGTGAAGAAATGACTTGCTTTGAGAAGCCGTGTGCTGGTGGACGGGACGGCCTGAAGGTGTGTGTGCTCCTCATCGAGAGGTGGAGAGGTGTGTGTGTGTGGCAGCAGATGGGACATCTTGTTAGTGTGAGTGTGTGTTCTGTTGTTATATGCTAATCTGCTGGAAACTCAGATGCACTAGGATGACGGTGCAAAGACAAACGTGACTAGAGACCTGTGTGTGTGTGTGTGTGTGTGTGTGTGTGAGGTCAGCTGGTTAAGGAGGCGGGTAAGTGCTCTAATCTTTGCTAGTCTGATCCGTCTCTCTCACCAGTATCTTCTCAGCCATCTGTTGGATCTGCTGGGATTTGGTCTGGATGTCGTCCTTCAGTTTATTCTCTCGACGCTCCACCATCTCCAGACGCTTCACTTGGTTTTCCAAAGTCTTTCTGCCCTCCTGACAGCACAAAAGTAAAGATTTAACACTTATTATAGGTTCAGGAAATCACATGAAAACTGTCTAAATCATATTACACACCAAAATCACAAGAAAGAAATCATATTTCGTTTTTGCATTGAATTTTCAAGACAATTAAGGATATTTACCCCCAAAATATCATCATTACTGTAATTCAAATATGTATTAGAGCAAAATACATCATGATAGTATTTTCTGTATTTTTTTTTAAATGAAAGAATGTAATATTTGTACTCATGAAGGATGCATTATATTGATCAAGTGACAGTAAAGAGATTAATAATGTTAAAGAAGTTATGTTTTTTTTTATTACTTTCTACTCAAACCATTCTGGAAAAAAAATCTTTTCAACATTGATAATCATAAATGTTTGTTGAGCATCAGATCCTCATATTAGAGTGATTTCTGAAGGATCATGTGACACTGAAGACTGGAGTAATGATGCTGAACATTCACAGGAATAAATTACACTTTACTGTATATTCACATAGAGAACAGATGATTTACATTAGAATAATATTTCACATTTTCACTGTATTTTTGATCAAATAAACGCAGCCTTGGTGAGCAGAAGAGACACTTTCAAAAACATAATAAATACAATAAACGTGCGCTTATTTAAAAAAATGACTGTATTAACTAACATAACTTACCATGAGCAATACATTTGTTACTGTATTTGTTAATCTTTGTTAATGTTGTTTAATAAAAATAAAGCTATTCATTGTTAGTTCATGTTAGTTCACAGTGCAACTAATGTTAACAAGATTTTAATAAAGTATTTACATTAACTAAGATTAATAAATGCTGTAAACGTGCACTTCATTATTAGTTCATGCTAACTAATGTAGTTAACTAATGATAACTACTGAACCTTATTGTAAAGTGTTACCTAATCATTACTGAGAATATGACAATTACTTAAAAAAAAAACTGAGCAGTAAAACATCCAGATTTATTACGTCAATAAAAATGTGTAGTAATTGTCATGCAAGTCATTAAACCAATCACTGTACAATAAGGTCCCATTCGTTAGCATCGATTAATGCATTAACTAACAATGAGCAACGCATTTGATCAGACATTTGTCCATTCTGAGATACAGTATCAGCTGACAGCGCTGTCAATCGTTTCACAGATGCTTTAACTCTCTCTGCTATCAGTCCCACAATGCACCAGCAGCCTTGTCAAGAATCTGTTTGTATAGTATGTCTGAGTAAGCGTCAGTGGCTGCGTTTACATGCATTACATTTGTTTGAATCGGACTTACCTCGTGCCGACTGATGAATCTAATGTAGTGTTTGCATGAGCGCTGAACATGTGATCGGGTCGATGTGTGTGTTTATACGTCACACGCTTCAAATCGGGATATATTGTTTGACATGCGCTCATTGCACGAATATACAGAGTTTCCCGATGTCTGCGCATAATAACCACTCATACAGTTCTTTATTAGTTTTAAACAGCAGACTTAATATTTATCCATTTCAGGTCATAATTTGGAGATAATGAGCGTATGAGCCGCTGTGCTTATATTGATCACGCAGAGCAAATGCCCAAAACCAGTGGTGTGTGGATGAGAGTCTCCGTCGTCCTGCTCCACTTCACACACGCAGAGAAATGAGGATTATATAATGACGGGAAACTCATTTATATGACACTTTATTCAACAGGAACGACTCGTTCAGCAGGCTATTTCTACGTCATTGCCATAGACCGTAAAAGAAATGGACACAGCGACCACGTAGACTTACACGGAGAAAAGTGAAGTAAATTAGAAGCACTCTTCCTGATGGCTGAGCGACGGCGCCGGCGTTCTGACGGTTCATGCTACCCATCGAGATGTGCTACTAACTGGTTATGAGCATGTACATTTTTTTTGAACAAAAGGTACATTTTCATGTGTTATAATGTAATTTCCCTTTAAAAAATGCTATCTACCATATGAATATTTGTACGGTCAGCCAGCTGAACAAGAATAACTGAAAGTTTCAGTTACTAAGGAAAGTTGTGCTTTGACAAGTCAAAGATGAATATTTGATGATAATTTTTACTTTTCACACAGTTTTAAAAACAGTAGTCTACAGTATACACTACTCATAACTTAGAATTGTATCATAATTGTATTTCATATAATACTAATCGACATTCTGTGATCGATTCGCACTACGGTAGCATTTCTCGACAAGGCAGCACAAATCGTCAGAACACCGGCTCACACTGAGCTTAAGGACGGAGATGTGACGTTAGCAACCGCTCTGACAGCTGTACGTCTTCTCGTAGCGGTGCCGAGAGGAATCTGAATCTCAGAGCCGGAGAGCGTGAGTAGAGCTGTCCATGAGCTAGCAGAGCAACTTCATGACTCTCTATGGGCTTCTCCCTCGACTTTATGCCTCCACGTCCCCCCGATTGCCTTGAGCTTCTCCTCCTGTCTATACGGTCATTTCTCTACTGTGCGACAGAGTCGCGTGTTATGACGCAATCGTTAGCCTATTTTTACAAAAACGGGTTCTACGGGTTCATAACGTAAGATGCAAGGTAATGGAGCCTTTTACACATTGTCGTGTTTCTTTAGAAATAAACAATGGACAAATGGAGTCTTTAAACGCCTCAGATGTAAAGTTACTCGTTGTCAAAGTGATGCCTAAATGAATGTGAGTCAACGGAGTGCTAACAGCAGAATTAACAGCGGGAGACTTCAGTGTCCGGCTGGTGGATTACACCCTTGGTCATCGCATGTGCAGTCCTTTCAGTTTCGGTTCTCAATCCGATCATGTGTTTACATGTTCTCTCCATCGGATTAGAAGAGGAATAAACACCCCTTTCAATCTCATTCGGATCGAGTAAGGCGTTTAGATGAAGGCTTTTCAGTGCGATTGAGCCGTCAATCTGATTACTACCGGATTATTTGTGTGCAGTGTGAAGTGAGGGTCGCACCTCGGTCTCCCGCAGGCGTCTGCGCAGTGTGTCGCTGGGGTCAGATTTACTGCGCAGACGCTCCAGATCTCGCTCCAGACGCTCTTTGGCCAGACGGATGTTTTGCAGAAGCTCCGTGGCTTCCGTGCTCGCCTTCACCGCCTGCGGGGTCAGAGGTCACACATGTAGCGTTATACACATTATATATGTGTCCCTGGATCACAAACCCAGTCACATGACGCACTGTGGCAATAGCCAACAATGCATTCTATGGGTCAAAATTATCGATTTTTCTTTTATGCCAAAAATCATTAGGATATTAAGTAAAGATTGTGTTCCATGAAGATATTTAGTAAATTTCCAACCGTAAATGTATAAAAAAAAATATTTTTGTGAGTGAATCGATTTTCCCTCAGATTCCAGATTTTCATATATTGTCTTATCCTAACAAACCATACATCAACGGAAAGAGTATTTATTCAGCTTTCCGAAGGGACTAAAGACATTTTTATTTCAAAAGGCCTTTTAACACTTATGATTCTAATTTTATCTTTGTGGTGCTTTATTGCTATTTATTGATTTTGTGATATTTTTTGTAACTGTTTTTAACCCCCTGCTACTGTAGCACTTTGAGATTTCGTTGAAATATAAAATGCACCATAAATAAAATCTATTATTATTATTATTATTATTATTATTTCAGATCATGTATAAATCTCAATTTCAAAAAATTGACCCATGTGACTGGTTTTGTAGTCCAGGGTCACATATGTAACCCAGGTTACAAGAATTAAAAGTCTTTTAATTAAACTTTAAATTAAATAACAAGATTAAAAGTATAAAGGATGCTGATAGAGCAAATATAAGACTGCAAACAAATTAATTAATCAAATAAAATTTGAGAAATATAAAATATTGAATATTATAAATGTAACATAACATGTACGTATGTAGTTTTGGGCCAAGAGGTCAATCTATGACCTTCAGATCCTCTAGGGGTCAGATGCCCATTCAAACGTGCTTGTGTTTGTGTGCAACAAAATTACAGTAACATACAGACTGTTAATGAATATTAATGTACAGTTCAATGTAACAGACAGGCATTTTCTGACACTAGAACATTCATATTACACATCAAAATCAAACGAAATTATATTACACACAAATAAATTAAACTTTTGCTTTGTGACATTATTTTCATGAAATAAAGTACATTTAACCTCCAACTCACTGTAATTCTAATATCCATTGAAGTAAAATAGATCATGGTAGTATTTGCTGTACTTAATACATTTTTTTTTAAAGAAATTAATACTTGTATTCATCAAGGACACATTAAACTGATCAAAAGTGACCGTAAAGACATTTATAATGTTACAAAATATTCTATTTCACATAAATGCTGTTCTTTTGAACTTTCGATTCATCAAAGAATCCTGAAAAATAAAACATCTGACAGTTTCCACAAAAATCTGACCTGTTTTCAACACTGATTATAATCATAAATGTTTGTTGAGCATCAGATCCTCATATTAGAGTAATTTCTGAAGGATCATGTGACACTGAAGACTGGAGTAATGATGCTGAACATTCACAGGAATAAATTACACTTTTTTGTATATTCACAGAGAGCAGCTGCTTTACATTAGAATAATATTTCACATTTTTTACTGTACTTTCTATCGAGAGAATCAGAAGAGACACACGGTACCTTTGAGAGTTTGTCCTGCAGCTCCTGGATCTTCAGCTGCTGTTCGGCGTTTGTCTGAAACACAGAATCCTCATGAAGTCAGTCGTGTGTCACACACTGTGGCGATCACAGCAGACGAGCGTGGAATTAGAGTAAATTAAACGTCAGCGCGTGTTGAGTTATTGAGACATACAACTGAGTCAAAGAGGCGTTTAGCACCAGGACAGCGAGGAAACCATAGAGATGATCACAGTGAAGTGCGTCTAAAACTACTGATGTGTGATTTATCGCTCACTATATCATGTGTTAATGTCGTTATTTATTTATTTATTTATTATTGGCATCAGGCTGATATTGAATACAAGATATCCACTGCAAACCGTAAAACTCTTTTCATTTGACAGGATTCAAAGTAGCCTAGAGAACAATGGCCCATCATAATGCACAAACAAAACAAAAATTAAAATACATAAATATATATTAAATAAATAAAACGCGATGGACAGGAGGACACCTGTCGAGGCTTTCTCTGTGTATGGCCCGAGATGAAAAATAAAATATTCAATTAAACAAAAAATATAATAATTTAAAATAAAATAAAACGTTTTCAATAAACTATATAAAATAAAAGAGATTTCCCTGTATATGGCCCATTTAATAATAATTAATCAAATTTAAAATAATTTAAATAATTTAAATTAATATAATAAAATAAAACATTAAATTAAACAAGAAAGAAAATATATAAAATAAAATGAGCTTTCTCTGTATATGGCCCAAGATGGAAAATAAAAATTAAAAATGTAATTAAACAAGAAATAAAAAAAAGAAATATAATAGTTTAAAATAAATAAAACATTAAATTATACAAAAGAAATAAAATATATAAAATAAAATGAGCTTTCCCTGTATATGGCCCAAGATGGAAAATAAAATATAACAAAACATAATATAAGAAAATTAATAAAAAAAAAAACATATATATATATATACATAAATTACAATAATAATAAACCATAAACATTTTTTTTTAAGTTATTAGGTCAAGTGCCATGTTATTAGTAAACTACCCTGCATCGATATACAGCTCTGGTGATGAATATCTATCTATAGGCCAAGTAACAGAAGTGCTTGAATGTCTGATATTAATAGATGAGCTTATCATCACATTTTGTAAAAACATTTATTCATGCAGAAGTGTCCTCTCAAAATTAAACTACTTGACCGGAGAGAGATTTCAGTGTGAAGAGCGAAGTGAGCATCATTGAGGATGATTGACACACACACACACACACACACACACACACACAATCTAATTGTCCATGAATTTAAGATTATATTTTTTTGTGGTTTTAAACTTTAAACCTGGTGTCTTGCGTCACCCTGGGAAATGTGCTGGTTTATTAATTAATAACAATAATAATAATTGAGCAGCAGTGTGATCTTACTGTGACGGCTCTGTGGACTGGCATCATGAGCTCTGTTTAAACACTCAGTCAAAGCTGTAATAAAGCCCACAGGGACGTCCATGCGTCCGGAGAAGACGGCGCTTAGAGTCTTTGAGTCTAATCTGATGGCGGATGAATTATTGAGACAGTGCTTTCAATTATTCATTTCGAGGGACACCAACAGATTTCTAATGAATTTCAGTCGTCGTGTGTGTGATGGTGGTTTGTACCTTCTCGAGTTTAGAGAGCAGCTCCTCCACCTCCGCTTTGCCCTGTTCCTTCGCCTGAACACAACACAACACACACTCACTCAAAATCACACCACAGGATCAGAGTAGATTGAATAAGTTCAATTTCAGCATTATATCTAATCATGCATATTATCCATCATTACAGTACACTAGGGGTGTAACGGTACATGTATTCGTATTGAACCGTTTCGGTACGAGGCTTCCGGTCCGTTACGCATACAAACCGAACGATTCCTTGGACCATTTTTCCTGCCGACAAAATCCGCGCTGGCGCGACCACCACAACGTTGCGCAACATCAAATGGCAAGCGTAATGAAAGCGGAACGAAACTGCGCTACTCATTATGTGCTTCACGGATCGTTTATCAGTTCGGGCCAGCAACATCTGTGCAGCGCGAGCCGATCTCGATCAAGCGACACTGTTACAACACAGCGCTAAGCGATCCAGTAAAGAAAACATTTGAATTCGCCACTAAAGTAATAACATTGCTGCGAGATCTAGTGAGACGCATTCACATTTCTCCGTTATTAACCGTAGATCCCTATTAGATCAAACAGCGCTGACGTGGAAACCAGGAGAAACTTTGTGCCGTGAATGAACTAATACTTTACGTCCACAGACCAGCAACATTCACCATGGATTTAATATAGTAACACTAACTGTAACCAGTTTGGCTGGAATAGTGAAATGCTTTCAAGTACTTCACACATCTTTTTCCAGCACTTCAAAACTCATATAATATATAAATAAATTTATATATTTAAATGTTATTTTTAATGTGATGACCAAAACATTATTTGTTCATCCTTCAAAGATGACCCCCATTTATAAACCTGAAAGTTTCAAGATGTAGGAAAACTCAGTTATTTACAAATATTTTTTCTTTTAACAAATAGGACATTTCTCTGGCATTTTTTCTTTTTGCTGTATCGAAAACGTACCGAACCGTGACTTTAAAACCGAGGTACGTACCGAACCGTGATTTTTGTGTACCGTTACACCCCTACCGTACACATCTACAGGGATGCACCGATGTAACAGACAATAATCAGTATCGACCGATAACTATCAGTCGAATGTTTAAAAACAGCTGATGATCAGGGCCAAATATATCCTGACGATTCAAAAAATTAGCCTGTTTGAGCCTGTGTGTGTGTGTGTGCGAGTGTGAGTTTGTGTGTGTGACTGTGTGCAAGTGTGTGTGAGTGTGCGTGCCTGTGAGTGTGTGGAGCAATAACATTTCTTCCAATATCTAGACAGCTATACAGTGACCAAGTACTTTAGTACACACACACACGAGCATCACACGTCTGGCCTCTCCCACTCGTTCTTTATGCCGTCTGTTGTTCTCATGCCAGATTACTCAAATAACTGAAAATCTGGGAATGATTTAGTGATCAAAATATGTGACACAAATGAAAGTTCTTATATTTGAGCTTCTTCTGTGTCCAGATGTAATCCTGGCGTGCCTTTAAGCTCCAGTCCATCAAAAATATCTTTGTTTTGTAAAGGAATTCATGCATATGCACAATTTATAATTTCCTACAAAACTTTTTTCTTAAAATTTCAAAAGATGCAGATGAAAATTATTTTACAAATCATGAGCAACAAATTCAGTCACTATTCACTATATTCAAATTCACTATATTATGTAAATATAGACAGATAGAGAGATGGATAGACTAAATATTAGACATATATATCTTATATAGAGATGAAATTGCATTGTTCTCTTTATCTCTATAGTAAATAATTCTTATATTATTTAAATATAATAATTCCTGGTTAAGTATAATAAATCATTAAGTGACATTGTTCTCCAGCTGTTATCGACGTCTCTCGGTGGCTGAAACACTGATCCAGCGATTGCTTGAGACATGATTGAGTCCAGTCAGTGTTACTGTATCTCGTGATAAAGCGCGCACACACACACACACACACACACACCTTCTGTATCCTCTGCTGGTATTCGGCTGCTTTCCTCTTGAGCTCTTCGCTGGTCTGTCGGGACTCTCTCAGCTCGGTCTCGTACAGGTCGCTTCGTCGGCGGGCGGCAGAAAGATCCTCCTCCAGCTGTCTGACGGTCACCTGCATCTCCTCCAGCTGAGCGTGATACTCCTGCACACACACACACACACACATCAGCTCAAATATGGTGTATATGCATGTTCAGCACGTTTACGCACTCACACATGCTCACAAACACGCTCACACACACACACACACACACACACATCAACATACACCGAGAAACATCAGCTCAAATATTAAGTTCATGCATGTTCAGCACGTTTATGCACCCACAAATGCTCACAAACACACTCACGCACACACACACACACACATCAACATACACCGAGAAACATCAGCTCAAATATTTGAAGATCTGCACTGCAAAAAATGCTTTTCTCACTCAGTATGTGTCTTGTTTCCAGTCCAATTATCTAAAAATTCTTAAATCAAGATGCATTTATATGATACGTGTTGTTATCTGAAAAACAAACAAACAAAAAAACAAGCAAAATGATCTGCCAAAGGGGTCAGAAAATTAATCTGGTTTCTTTTTGAATTAACATTATTTTTCTGACCCCATTGGCAGATCATTTTTCTCGTTTTAAGCAACAACTCACTTAATATTGATCGCTTTC
>CM060595.1:60260614-60325614 GCA_030578255.1 Tiaroga cobitis | reverse complement strand
GAATTAGGCTAATGTCACGTTGCCATAAAGGGCCGTTCACACGTTTATATAGCGCGTTTTTTTGCGCGTGCAAATTTCAAATGTAGGCGCGCGGCAAGCGCTCATAATAGAAGAGACGTGCGAGCTCGTCTTTCCAGGCTCGCCGCTGTTCATGGTTGCATAGCGGAGACACGGGAGAGCAAGCGCTTGTGGAAAGGAGAAAGCGGTGCGATGCGCTCTCCATGATGACGAGGAAGTATCAGAATTAATTGATTTCTAGCCCTTGCATTAGAAATCAGCTACAGGGTTCTCAAGCTTTGAAGACAGGCAAGAGTGACATTTTTGGATTAAATAAAAGTACAGTTAAGTCAAATAAAACATGTTTTATCTCCTGTATAGTTTGGTAACACTACAATAAGACACCATTCATTAATATTACTTAATGCAACATCAACACATTGAGTGAACAATATATTTTTACAACATTAATTAATGTTTGTGAATGTTATTTAATACAAACACTTGATTGTTCATGTTTGTTCACTTCATTCATTGTGCATTAAATAATGTTAACAGATAAAACTTTTGATTTTAAAAATATATTAGTACATTTTTAAGTTAACCCCATGGAGAATAATTGCTACAGTATATAACTGTTGTTTATTGTTAGGTAATTTTATCTAATGTTATCTAACAAATAGAATCTTATTGTAAATTGTTTTTAATACTACAGTTTCCATCTTTGTAACCGTGATATACACTTTAATATGTGTAAATTTAATCTAAATTAAGCTTTGGTACCGAAATTGGTACCGAGAACCGTGGATTTTCACTGGTATTGGTACCGAATACTGATATTTTGGTACCGTGACAACACTAATTGAATCATTAATTCAAGAGATTCGCTCAAAAAACACTGATTTAAGTCTTTAAGTGAGTCATTGAATCATCAATTGAATCACTCAACCTGATTTGTTTTTAAACATAATTAATTTAGATTAATTAAAAATTTTAATTAACATTTTGTCAGAACCTCTAGTAAATTACATGTTATTTTATTTAAAATCATGGGAGAATCCTCGTGATTTCTGTTTGAAATAAAAATTGTGATTCTCAATTTATCCATAATCATGCAGCTCTAATGAAGACTGGAGTAATGATGATGGAAATACAGCTTTGATCACAGGAATAAATTACACTTTACAGTATTTTTACTGTATTTTTGATATATATATATAATATGGCTGGGACGATACACCGATCTCCCGATTCGATACTATCATGATACTTGGGTGCCGAATATGTATTGCGATTTTTTTAAGAATTGCGATTCTACAAGTATTGCGATTAGATATTGGCATTTTTTTAACACTAGACCATGGGGAAAAGTTTAATCATACACTTATACAGACTGTACATGATCAGTCATATTTACAAAAACAAATCATCACATCTTTCTGACTTTTATTTCAGAAGCATCACACAATACTACATTCTCTTTAATAAATGATTCAATAACTAATACATTTTTCAAGTCACTTGTCGACAACTAGCGGCCAAACAATGTAATCGATAAATGCGTTGTTTTAAGGACCGAGTTTCTATCAAAAGCTGATTTTGATCATGTGTTCATATTTGAACTTTAAACTTTTATCCCAGTACTTGTATGATCATTTGAACTATTGCATCACAGAAATAATGATCCTATGAGGTTAAAAACACTGTTTGTGAAGCGGTTTCATGACGACTCTCTCCGGGGCAGCGCCGACACAGATCTGAATGTTGAGATATGATTTTGTCAAAGTTTAATAACAGGGTTTCTGCAGGTTTCACAAAGTCAAATTTAAGACTTTTTAACACCTTTTTAAGACCATTATGAATAGGGATGCACGGAATATTCGGCCACCGAAAATTTTCGGCCGAAAATGGCCCAAAAGAGCATTTTCTGTTTTCGGCCGAAAGTCTTTTATCACCGAAATAATACGGCCGAAATGTTGTGAGGACGCAAACAGAAACCACGACCTGCACGTGCTTGTCTGAAGCAACGTGTCTGCGGTGTGGACGTATTTCAGTATTATATATATATATATATCTGAACCCGTGAGGAAGCCTTGTTTATACTTTCGCCTGCCTCCGCAGCGCGAGTCTCCACAGACAGCACGCGCACCGCTCCAACCGGTCCAGGCGTTTATACTTGACTTGACGTACTATTCTTTGAAACGACAGGGAGCGACTCAAGTAACTGTCCTCTAACCATTAGGAATAGGTGAAAAGAAGAAAGATAAACACGTGACAATGTTTATTTTTTAGTATACCACCACCAATACAAAAATAATCTTGTAAACCCTGGGATTATTACTTGTGACATTACAAAAAATATGTACATGGGAACATGTATGTATACAACTAAATTAACGCTCTCTTAATTATTTTCTAATTTCACTAAACATATTTCATTAAGTTTCGTATACATTTGTATTAAACATGGACCTTTGTTCATTAAAAATGCTTTTTATGCTATTGTATGCTCATTTAAAAAAATGTAAGCAACTAATTTAGACGTGCAAACTGGGTGCTGCTGTGATGAGAAGTTCGTGCTCGGCTTTGTTTTAGAGAACATTTCATTTTAAAACCTTTCTGCAGGCCAGTAGATTATTATTTAATGTACACATGAGTGGGGTCAAGTTAAACATTTAAGTTTGAATTTTATTTTATACTGTGCATTGTGCTAAATAAATAAATATTTGCATAATTTGTAATTGATTTATTCTTTGAAAATTTTATATTAATTTATGCAATTGCATTGCCTTGATTTTAGTCAAGTTTGTACACAGTCATAGCCATAAATGCAATGGTACTAATAATTGGCATCATTTCTTTCGGTGTTTCGGTTTTTGGCCTTGGTTTCCTCTTTTTCGGTTTTCGGTTTCGGCCAAGAATTTTCATTTCGGTGCATCCCTAATTATGAATGAAATTTAAGACCTATATCACAACCTTAAAAAAAACGTACAAAGGAAACGCAGTCTCTCAAAATGACTTGCAAAATAAATTAATTTATTCAAACTGAACACAGCTTAGATGGATGCACAAAGCTGATTGGCTGTTGCATGTTGGTCTATTTTGTAGTCGTAATACAGCGAATTATATTTGGACTAGCGAATGAGGAACTACAACACCACGCAATAAAAAAAAAAAAAACATTCCAAAGCGCTGCGGGAGCATTTCAATGAGATTTACATGGACGTAGGAAAATTAAGACTTTTTAAGGCTTTAAATTGTGATTTAGACTTTTTAAGACCCTGTGGAAACCCTGTAATAGACAGACGGATGGAAAGATGGCGTGTGTGTTTGAATGGAGATCAGTGTTTTAAAGCGACTCGTGCAGCTCTACCGTCTTCTCTCTCTCAGTATATGAGCAGCGCGAGGGCTTTAGTGCGTTCAGTCTCACGCCGCGACCGCTAGTCGGGATATTACGCCACTCAACACTCATAGACAACGACACACTTCATCCTCTGAAAGGCTAACCTCTGTCAACCTCGTCTACAAGCAAGGTCAAAATAAAGCAACTGAATTTGAATTAATATCGATTCTGGAATATAAAAAAAAAAAAAGATTTTAAAATCGTAAAAAAAAAATATCGGGATAGCTAGGTGAACCGATCTTTTTCTCCCAGCCCTATATGTATATATGTGTAGTGAAGTGAGTTTGTTCACCTGCTCCTTGATCTCCTGGAGTTTGTTGCTCTGTTCTCTGATGTCATGGAGGAGCTGGAGAGCTTTATCATCTTCCTGTGACACTTCGACACGAGCCTGTTCCAGACTGCGCTTCAGGCTCTACACACACACACACACACACACACATCTCTGTTATATTAAAATGCTGGAACACAAGGTCAGAACAAAAAATGACCAGCGTGCCAAAAGTGGTTTTATCAGTGAGAGTATTTGCATTAAAGGCGGGACATCAAGAGTGCAGATATGAAATCAAGACAGTTTTGCTGTTCTAGATATAAAACAACAGATACGTCCATCAAAGAGTGTGTGTGTACTGATAAAGTCCTGCCCTGTCAGACACTCCCGGTCCACACACTGTGGACCTTTCTGACCAACTAGCAGATCACCAGCTTTAATACTTCTCAAATTAGACCAATTCAGATTTTTATGCAACTAACCCTGCGTATTAAGACTTGTATGGCTTAATATAATGTAAATTATGTCTTATACTGAAATATGTAGTCGAAAACCCATGAAAGATTTGCGTTATTTAAAAAAATCCATATCGTTCTATACATATTTTGGACAATGGAGGGCGCCATTTTAGGTACGCAGTGCATTCTGGGCCAGTGATGTCAAAAGGTTGCACTCGGTGAGCTACTGGCGTAGTTTTTTTTCTTTATTATAATTTTTTTTTTAACTCGTCAAATAAAATACTGATACGATGTATCTTTGTTTTATTTACAAATTGAAAACATGTTACAGTGTGGCGTGTGATGCGATTGGTCCGCTGGTTAGTCCAGTTATCCAATCAATCACATGATCTATTGAGTCACATGTGCATCCAGAAATTTATTCAGTAAATGTGTTTCTATCGTAGTTTATGTGCATGTTTTTTTAACAGAATAAAACAACATTTGTTAACAAACAGGTATTCATTACTTTAATGAGCTCATTGTTTCTTTCTGCATTAAATTATTACATTGTTTAAATTAACTGTGATTTTGTATATGTACATTTCTGAAATACATAATTTAGACAGTCTCCTCTGATAACAGATCACTGTAAATTGCAATGTGGCATTTTCTGTAAAGCTGATTTGAAATGATGTATATTGTGTAAAAAAAAAAAAAAAGGGGGGCGCTATACTACGGAAGCGTAGTGCATTCACTTGAGGAAAAAAATCTACTCTGTTTTTCTGAATTAACGAGTTAATTATCTCAGAATTACGAGATAATTTTTCATGGGAAAAAAGTTTTTCTGAACTAATGACTTAATTATCTCAATTATCCAATCAATCACATGATCTATTGAGTCACATGTGCATCCAGGAATTTGTTCAGTAAATGTGTTTCTATCGTAGTTTATGTGCATGTTTTTTTACAGAATAAAAAATAATAATAATTCGCCTTATTTGAGAGCATGCTATTTTTATGCACATTTTAATTTTTTTTAATCCAATATCCCACGATTCACATAAAAGCACAGCTGTTTGTCTGCTAAACCCCAGCTGAGCATGTTCCACTCACGCTGCATTCGGTGATGTAGGTGGCGAGGTCCTGTTCTAGGATGCTCCTCTGGGTCTCGGAGGCTTTGAGCTCCACATCCTTCTGCTGGAGGACTGACTCCAGGTCAGTCATCTTACGCTGAAACCGCGAGATCTCCTGCTCCATCTGAGCGGCCACAAACACAAGCACCAGGTCTAAATGCATTTTACAGCAGCGCTCAGACAACGCAAACACAACCTGTGCATGACAGACACTCTGCTAACACAAAGTGCCGATACTTTTGAAACTGTATTTCGTTCTCCATTGAACGTGCTTGACTGTACACGTGATTTGTGTTGGTTTTCTGCGGCGCTGCTGGAGTTCAGCTTGGATTTAACTGGGAATATTCCAAGTTGTTGAGATATTTCAAGCCTTTATTTGTTATAATGTTGATGATTATGGTTTACAGCTTATGAACCCCCAAATTCAAAATTAGAATATTGTGAAAAGTTTTCATAAGCTGTAAACTATAATCATCAAAATTATAACAAATAAAGGCTTGAAATATCTCACTTTGCATGTAATGAGTCTATATAATATATTAGTTTCACCTTTTAAGTTGAATTACTGAGATAAATGAACTTTTGCACAATATTCTCATTTTTCCAGTTTGACCTGTACAGTATATTGTACAGTATATTTTACTACATATACACGGATATATACACTATATTTAGATGCATTTACACAGCAAATTAATATTTTGAAAAACAAAATATATGAAAAGTCTTTTTAAAAAGGTAACAATACTTTAAATATGAAACTAAAACCAATATTTATCTAGTCGCTCACTCTCTCTTGATGAGCGAGTCATTGAATCATTCACTCAAACGATTCTTTCACACAGCTGATTCATTCATTAATGAATCACCGCTCTGTTGCACTCTGATTCGGTTGCAGTTGTTTGAAACTATTTTCATTGGCGAAAATAAAGCAAAAACAGACAATATTGTGACTAAAATGTCAAAATTGAACTGATATATAAAAATCACATTTGAAAATCGTGTTGATATTCTGGAAAATCATACAAGGGCATTTCTGTCCCATATACTGAATTTCAGGGTCATTCTAACTGAATTCTACTAGTCTACTTGTCTTTTTGTTTTGCAAAGTGAGGAACATACTCGATAATGTCAGCTTCCACATCGTTACAAAAACAATTACAATTTAGTCATAGACTACATATCGCACACCCCAAAAAATCTCTAAACACAGGTGTTGCCTTGGCTTTTGGCTTGCTTAGTTGGGGACATTTAATTTAATATTCAACAATATTATTGATCTGCCTTACTGTAAAGGATTAGTTCACCTCAAAATGAAAATTTCCTGATAATTTACTCACCCCAATGCCATCCAAGATGCCTTTCTTTCTTCAGTGGAAAAGAAATTAAGTTTTTTTCTCCACACAGTGGACTTCAACGGTAACCAAATTGTTGAAGTCCAAATCAATGCTGAGGAACAGGGTCTTATCTAGCAAAACGATCGGTCATTTTCGTAAAAAAAAAAAAAAATGTATATACTTTTTAACCACAATTGTTGGTCTTGTGCTGCTCTGCGACTCGCCAGGCATTGCGTCATCACGCTGGAAAGGTCACGCTGGACGCAGGCGGAAGCACCGCCCCATTGTTTACAAGCGTGGAGAAGGATCTTCAAATTTGATTGTATGTTGAATGACATATTTATGTCTTTGTGTCAGTTTATTGTTTAAAATGGTCCTTTCGTGTGCGAATCCTGGGTGTTTAAAACAATGGGGCGGTGCTTACGCCTACATCCAGCGTGACCTTTCCAGCGTGATGACGCGATGCCTGGCGTCGCAGACCAGCACAAGACCAGCAACTTAATTTATTTTCCACTGAAGAAAGAAAGACATGAACATCTTGGATGGCATTGGGGTGAGTAAATTATCAGGAAATTTTCATTTTGAGGTGAACTAATCCTTTAAGGTGGACGAAGATGCATTTTTCCTCAAGAAACAAACTTTGCTGTATTATTTTCATGTTATCACTGTGAAGCTGCTTTCAAACAATCTGTATAGATTCTGTATTATATAAATAAAGGTGGCTTGACTTGACGTGTCTCTGCGCTCTTACCTTGTGACATTTGTCTTGAGTGTCTTGCAGTTCTTTGCTTTTGATGTGCAGTTTTTTTTCCATGGAGTTGGTCTTGGCGGGAGAGTTGAGTCCTGCGCCGACCGATCTGACGACATAAAGAACAACGGACCCTTATGAGAACCACAGCAGAGCATTAACACTCATCCGGTGTCATCCAGAGCCCATAATATAAAGCCAGGAGAGTGAGAGCGCTTGTTTTCCTAGGAATGTAGGTAGTATCGTAAAGCCTCTGTTCGGCCTTTCCCATTCATTACACACTCCATTAGTTTCATGTGAATTCATTATTCAATTCAACACCAAAGAACATAATCTTTACATGCCATTCATTAATTAGCATGACATGAATTAGACGTCAAGGAACATCAACTAAAAATCAGGTTCTCTTCATGAACACGAACCACAAACATCTCTAATCAGATTCACAGGATCCAATGAAAACATTATTATATTTGTCTTAGATTAGACTGACTGAGATTTGTATGGAAGCTGGTTTCCACCTGAATAATATATTTAAAAAAGTAATATTTCACAATTGCGACTACTTTATATCTCACAATTCTGACTTTTTTTTCTCAGAAATGTGAGATTTAAACAATTGCGAGTTATGAAGTTCGAATTGTGAGATAATTATTTTTTATTCTGTGACAGAAACAAGCTTCCCATGAAGCATTGGGTACAGCATAATCAAATGAAATACATTGGAGAAATATAAAACTCATTTAAATGTTGATTATATATATTTTAAACATAAATTGTTTAAATATATTGTTTTATATAACATATGTACACTCACCTAAAAGGATTATTAGGAACACCTGTTCAATTTCTCATTAATGCAATTATCTAATCAACCAATCACATGGCAGTTGCTTCAATGCATTTAGGGGTGTGGTCCTGGTCAAGACAATCTCCTGAACTCCAAACTGAATGTGAGAATGGGAAAGAAAGGTGATTTAGGCAATTTTGAGCGTGGCATGGTTGTTGGTGCCAGACGGGCCGGTCTGAGTATTTCACAATCTGCTCAGTTACTGGGATTTTCACGCACAACCATTTCTAGGGTTTACAAAGAATGGTGTGAAAAGGGAAAAACATCCAGTATGCGGCAGTCCTGTGGGCGAAAATGCCTTGTTGATGCTAGAGGTCAGAGGAGAATGGGCCGACTGATTCAAGCTGATAGAAGAGCAACTTTGACTGAAATAACCACTCGTTACAACCGAGGTATGCAGCAAAGCATTTGTGAAGCCACAACACGCACAACCTTGAGGCGGATGGGCTACAACAGCAGAAGACCCCACCAGGTACCACTCATCTCCACTACAAATAGGAAAAAGAGGCTACAATTTGCAAGAGCTCACCAAAATTGGACAGTTGAAGACTGGAAAAATGTTGCCTGGTCTGATGAGTCTCGATTTCTGTTGAGACATTCAGATGGTAGAGTCAGAATTTGGCGTAAACAGAATGAGAACATGGATCCATCATGCCTTGTTACCACTGTGCAGGCTGGTGGTGGTGGTGTAATGGTGTGGGGGATGTTTTCTTGGCACACTTTAGGCCCCTTAGTGCCAATTGGGCATCGTTTAAATGCCACGGCCTACCTGAGCATTGTTTCTGACCATGTCCATCCCTTTATGGCAACCATGTACCCATCCTCTGATGGCTACTTCCAGCAGGATAATGCACCATGTCACAAAGCTCGAATCATTTCAAATTGGTTTCTTGAACATGACAACGAGTTCACTGTACTAAAATGGCCCCCACAGTCACCAGATCTCAACCCAATAGAGCATCTTTGGGATGTGGTGGAACGGGAGCTTCGTGCCCTGGATGTGCATCCCACAAATCTCCATCAACTGCAAGATGCTCTCCTATAAATATGGGCCAACATTTCTAAAGAATGCTTTCAGCACCTTGTTGAATCAATGCCACGTGGAATTAAGGCAGTTCTGAAGGCGAAAGGGGGTCAAACACAGTATTAGTATGGTGTTCCTAATAATCCTTTAGGTGAGTGTATATACAGTATATACTGTATATAAAACAATATATTTAAAGTTTATTGCAAAAAATATGCGCATATATATTTTGCAATAAACTTTAAGTATATTGTTTGTGTGCGTGTATATATATATTGTTTGTGTGTGTGTGCACATTATGAAATCAAATTACTGCATTTTCCAACTTATAACACAGCAGAGCAATAATTGAAAAAAACACATGCAAACCTTAAAACTGAAATTAAGATTATGAACAAAGACAAACAAACTATAATGACTGTTTTCACACGGGTTTGCCAAACTCTCCTCCCACCTCGTTGACTCCGCCCCGTCAGCCATTGGTCCGTCAAACATAGACTCCTCCCACTCTCACACCACTGCTCGTCGTCAGCATAGCAATATTTGGAAAGCATCACAGACGCTCTTCAGGAAGCCAAACTACTGATGGATTCTAGTTGAAAACGTCTCTCAGAGGATTCGAAGACAGAAAGAAACATAGATATAATATAGAGAACTAAATATAGAGAACCGAACGCCTACGACGGTATAAAAAGACATGTGAACCTTAATACAAACCTACAAAGACAGGAAACAACTCGAGTACCCACATGCATCATATGTCAGTGATTCAGAACTGAGTAAAGTGTGTCTGACGGATGAATGTGTTCCAAAAATAAAGAGTAAAACCCCAGCGGCCGCACAAACACAACAGACATTACACTAACGGAGAGAGAGAGCATAAAACTGACACAAATACTGCAGCGGAGGGGAAGAGCGAACCAATCGGCTCGTGAATATCGGCCGTGACCGGCGCGCTGACAGCTCGTCCACCAAGAGCAGAACGAAACAACAGTCACCACCTGGAAAAACAAACAAATCCAGCTAAAGGAGATCGTTTTCTAACTCTATGCAGGGATAATCCATTTCTTGAGCTTCTTCTGGAATAAGTTAACTTCCATCGAAGGATCTCAGCTTTTTCTTATAGAAGCTTGTTTCCGCCACCGAATAAAACATTTAAAAAGATAGTAAAGTCAGAATTGTGAGAATTGCGTGTTATAAAGTCAGAATTGTGAGAATTGCGTGTTATAAAGTCAGAATTGTGAGATAAAAAGTCGCAATTACCCTTTTCATAGTTTCCATAGTTTCTGCACCTCTGTCACTCTCAGGAAATAAGGAAGATTGTCATTTACAGATGCTGTCAGCTGCCTCTGATGAACACGCAATTAAATAAAAAAAAATTAGTTCAGAAGAAATTAATGGGAAAATACTTCAGGAACCAAGTCCCCCCAGTAAAACTGTAATAATCAAAAAGAATGTCTAATAATTAAATTAATAAAACTTTAACAATTGAATCATTTATGGACATTTTGACAATAATTTTGAAATATTTAGTTTTTATTTTAGAACGTTTTATGATTTAATACAAATGGTAATTAAATCAATGCATACAAATGTAACTATTTAATCTTTTAAAATATAATAAGCTGAAATTTAAACAATTTCTTTGAGATATCCGATATAACAAATTGTTTTTTTTAATAAACTGTATTATAGTTATTACTTTGAAAAGTAGATTCTATATGCAGACTTAATATTCAAATTGCAGTCATTTTGTGCTTTAATATTCACAGCGATTTGACTAAGTGATTTATTGATGCAAATGTCTGCGAATTCCACGCATTTTTATGACTGTATTCCACGATTTCATGCACGTTTTCTGCCTCATAAGGCCATAATGCTGCTGTGTCTCTGGTCCCGCATGGCCATGAAGGTGTCCTCCTATCAAAACACCACTGAACGCATCAGAGGAGCTGTGAAATAGAAAAGCCTGATGCTTCAAGACCCCCTCGAGAGCATCTAAATGCACACAGCAAATAAATAATCTAAATTCGGCATCCCGCCGGCGAGGTCTAGCGAGATTAGAGGTTCTGCCTGTTTGCTGTACAGCAGTCCATTACCCAGCGCTTACAAACTTCCCCTCGGAGAAACCCGACGCGTCCCAGGGCTCTGATCAGAACGGCCCACAACGGACTTCATAAATGGGCCTTAAAGTGTAATTATAGGCTATGCATTTCAAATTGAGAATGTAGGGAGAAAATAACCTGCAATGGGAAAATGTGCTGTTGATAATCACATTTCACATTAGTTGGCATCAATAAAGGTTTCAGGTGCAATTCAATTATGACAGCATTAACATCGAACTACTGATAATCAAGCATGAACATCAGCAACTTTTGCACTCAAACACTTGAGAAGCATCTCGCTCTTTCTGCCTAATGTGGGCGTCAGCTGACGGATGTAGACACACTTACGCATTCTGTGAATACAGTAGCGATTGATCTGCAGGAATGCATTGCTTATTCTGAGCTCGACTGACGGACGAAGACGAGGCTGACTCACGGCTTGTGTTCGGTTAATGTTCTCCCAGCATTCCTGTGGTGTTCAAACATGCTGCGTCTATCGATCGGCCATCGAGAAAGGTCAAGTAAATGAGTGTGGAGCGTCTGCAAGATGAAACAATCCCTGCATCCACGATTACAGTTCTTTTAAAGTCCCCCTGTAGTCAATCATTTTATCCCTTAAAACTCATCTTTGATCACCAAAAATGCTTTTTTCCTTAAAAAAAAAAAGTGTCTTCATGCCTTAAAATATCTTGAATGTAACTCGACACCCTTGCCTCATTTAGTATGCGTGGTTCTATGAATATGCAAATGAGCCCCGCCTCCACTCACTCACTCAGCTCAGAGATCCACTGGTTGACGATCACACGTTGATCTGATTGGTTACAAGCTCGTTTGTGATGTCAGAAACACCAGCGATTTCAAACCGTGTTTTTAAAACTGTCTTTTTCATATTTCGTGGCTGTTTTCGAAAATACAGAGGAGCAGTAATTTATCAATTTGCAATTCAGGCCTTTATTTTGAAATAGCAATAAACATGAAAAAATCATGCTAGATTGGTAGAGACCTCAGTTTGTTTTCATGCCAAGAGTTCAAAATATAGCATCAATTCAATTTTATGAGAAAAAAAGGTCTGAAAATGTTTAAAATACAAAGAAAAATATTATGGATTCTTGATTTGTGATGCGCGCAAAATGTGCTCTTTTTATGTGTTTATTAGAGGTTGAATTCAAATCAAATACTGCCAAACCACCCATACTACTTCTGAATAGGATGTCTACTTCATAAATCGTATGAAAATTATGGAAATACGTGGTTCAGATCACTCAAAACATAAAACTTGAGGCGCCCTTATATGGTCAGTAAGGAAGCTTGGTTCTCGATCTAGTGAAAAAGTTCGGTACTGCGCCCAAATAAAATCTTGCTGAAAGCTCATTTTTTGAGATATCAACCTAAAATTTGGAACACAACTTATTCAGATTTTTTGCTTTCATTTTATTGCAGTTTTAGAGTAAAATATATTTTGTAATATATATATATTATATAAAATATAAATAATTAGGCTATATTTTTTACATTGCACATGTTCATAAACTTCTGTTTCACTTTCATAATTTATTTCACTTCTACAATAATCTGGCAAATGTCTTCTTTAAAACAAGACCAACCATAGGTCTATATTTCCAAAGCATTCTTGAATTACAACCAATTAAGTTTGGATAGTGATTTTCATTTCTATGGCTTAACGACACAGACAGCAGCAGCAGGTTTATTGTTATGTTATGTTATGCGTATTCATTTTTCTTTTTTGTTACTGAAGTATACTTTATTGTTTTCGTTTGGGCCATGGGTCCATCTAACGAATAACTGTTTTATTGTTATTTACTTTTGTGATTCACAATAAATTTATTGTATTTGCCTTCTTTGGTATTTGTCCTTCGGTTCTTTTGATCTGACGGCCTGTCATATCTTTTTTTTCTTTAATTGATTGCGTCTTACCCCTAGCAGACGTAATAAAGATCCAATATACTGAGCAGCTGGAGTCAAGTAATGTAAAACAATGTGATTAAACATCTTGCATGCCAGCAGCCATCCACATATTAACAGAAGAAAAACATTATTATTATTATTTCCAGATCAGATACGGTCAGAATCATAAACCACTTCTCAGATAATCAGAGGATTTCTCACAGTGTTTCTCACGGTCACTCACAGTGAGAAATATCAGATATGAAATCCAGTGATGCACGATATATTGGCCACTATATCGGTATCGGCCGATAAATGTTCATTTTTAAATGTTATCGTTATCGGCCTGATAATAAAATTTGTCCGATATATTAAAGCTGATAAATAATGTATTTTTCCTTCAGCTGAGACGCTTCAGATGCGCACTGTTCAACATGATGATTATGAATTGCTTGAAATATGATTGGAATCACTTCAAAAAGGAAAATACAGTTCAGTGCAACATGTGCAGCGCAAGCCTGTCATATCGGCTACATAACATTATCATGAGAACATCATCATAATTGTGTGTTTAGGACGTGGATTTTAATGGTGAGACTTTTGTTTTTGTAATCAGGCTCTCAAAAATTATATATAAATCCGGATTTAGATTTATCAGCCGATATATCGGTTATCGGCTTTCAAATATAAAGAATTATCGGTATCAATACATTTTCATATCGGTGCATCCCTAATGAAATCCTGATGTCAGATACGTGCTCTAATGCTTCACCCATTGAAGAAGCAAAATTGGACAAAATTTTTAATTCTGTCATTAGGGATGTAACGATTCACTCAACTCACGATGCGATACGATTCACGATACTGGTTTCACGATACGATTTTCTCACGATTTTTTTAACAAGTGATTCATTTAAGAAATTATAAATGAAAAAGTGTCCCTTTTATTATTTCTCAGACAAAATGCTGCACATTTCTTTTTAATTTTAAAATATATTTGTCAAATAAAAAAACTACATTGAAATAAAAAAAAAATCCCTTCAAGGTTGTTTCAACTCAGTCTTTCTGTCTGTCTGGTCAAGAGGGTGGACACTGGAACCTTCGCACACTAAGTAAAAGACTATGTAACATTAGTACCACATTTAGAGGGGTTTTAATTTTGTTATAATTTGTATCATTACACTAGCAACTAGCAAGAGTAAAAAAAAAACACACATTTAGAAAAATATGCCATAACCATCAATAAATTATACATATAAAAAATATATATCCATGTACACATTTAGAGAAAGAGATAGTAAAATAAATACAACACCTGGTTGCCACGGAAACACTGATGCACCTTGTGATCTCCGTGGCTCTCGCACTTGTCGTATTAATGCCTTTTACATGAAACCAGAGGTGACTTGTGGTTCTCACGGCGGTGATTATTATTAGTCTACGGAAAGTCAAAATGCCGCCACACCTCCGATTTGAATGAGTCAACATCTACGCTTGCCGTCGCCATGTGTTTGACGGCGCGCGCACACCAGTCTATGGCACACACTGGCGCGGCGCGAGCGGAGCAAACCGTTTTCAGTTCATTCCTATGGAAGTTCAGCTTGGCTCACACAAGCTTAAGTTCCATGAATGAAGTGAAAACACTCGCTAGCTTCGCGCCAGTGTGTGCTCGCTGCTATTGTGCCTGTAAAGCGAGGTTCACAACTTCACAATAGGCTACAGTAAACGCCCCTGCTGTTTAAAACGTGTATCGCGATTCGTTTAACATTTCAACCGACTTGAATCGTCACACATTTTTATCGATTTTCAACCGGTTGCGAGTGAATCGTTACATACCTATCTGTCATCATTAACTCACAATAACGGTGCATTTGGAGCCTGACCGTCTCTGGTAACTCTATTTCTCTGTTCACGCATATTTTTCCATAGAGTTGACATGAGGGCGAGAGAATGCTCATTATTATTGCACAAACTATTCTTACACTGACAAACTAGATTTCCTTTGAATTATCTAACCAGACGCCGCACCTCGAATAACCATGAGTCACAGAGAGAAGAGGAAACCACCTACACACCGCCGGTCATTACAGTGTGAACCTGCAGGACACACTCCAATTAGAGCACTGATTCAACTGAAAACATACCATCTCTCCAGAGATGCTTCAGCATGACATCTCATATCGTTAATGCGCTTTTACTCCAGAATAAGGTGAATGTCAAACGCCACTGAAGAGCGTGTAGCGATTGCTGCCGTCGAAATCATTGCGATTACAGCAGAGCGTGTCGCTTTGTTTTGGGAGTCAATTAGTTCTTACAACGACAAATGGTGGCTGATTTACTGTCGGCTAGGAATGTGTCGAAGAGCGGGATCGGATACCCTTTATTTAACGTCAGCTGTCATGCATGTGTCCACATTAGTCATTCTATCTGTGTGTATCTTGTGTTGTTTCTTCTAGCTGTGTTTTGACTTTATTGTATAGCAGTGTAAGCCCGTTTAGATCGGTCCAATGGAGGCATCCGATAGAACGGGTGAAGGTCTCTGCAAAAGAGAGCCTAAGCCCCTCCCCTCCGCTTCCTTATTTCGGAAAAAAATATGTATGGTAGTCAATGGCGAGAGACAACTTATCTTTTTATTCCGTCTGAACTGTGCCCTGAATTACACATATGATGTTTGTCAATTTAAAAGATAATTCTGAAAGTCAAGAAAGTCGCAGTTTGTCATAAAACAGAAGAGTGACATTTAGTTTTATGTGTAAATCGCTCAATGAACTACATCTCCCGAGAAGCGAAACAACGAGCGAGATCCGCTGCTGTGTGTGTGCAGTCTGGTACAAAACACTCAGGCGTGACGGCGTAACGTTACGATTATAACGCAAGACTATAGAAACAATGACAGACGTTAGCTTCAGTAAAGTTAGCTTCAGTGATTGAGAGAAAAAGTGCACCTTTGGGGTTTGTTTTCTTTGTAATTACGTATTTTCACAGTCTTATACCTCAACAGTTTTACATCAAACTGCGACTTTCTTGACTTTAAAATGTATCTTTTGAATTGACAAACATCACATGTGTAATTCAGGGCACAATTCAAACGAGATCAAAATATTTGTTGTCTCTCGCCATTGACTACCATACAATATTTTTCCGATATAAAGTCCCATGGTGGTCGACCGGAAGGGGAGGGGCTTAGGCTCTCTATAGACTAGGGATGCACGGAATATTCGGCCACCGAAAATTTTGGGGCATTTTCGGTTTTCGGCCGAAAGACTTTTATCACCGAAACAATACGGCCGAAATGTTGTGATGACGCAAACAGAAACCGCGACCAGCACGTGCTTGTCTGAAGCAACATGTCTGAGGTGTGGACGTATTTCAGTGTATCTGAACCCGCGAGGAAACGGAAGCCTTGGCCACCGGGGGCGATCGAGACGCTTTGGCTTCACTTTTCAGGCCTTGTGCGGCACGCTTGGTCTCTACGCATTACTGTCTTTCCTTTTACGCAACACAACAAGATTAAATGTAATACATTTTCTCATATGTATTACCTCGTTATTGCATCTGACTCCATAAATGAAAAAGATTTTAATGATATCTGAGCATCATTAAAAGTGAGTGAATGTTTGATTATTCTTTTTTTAACTCTTTAATTATATTTGACCCGTTCAGATCAGGACTCTGTGTCGCTCAGAGGTCCTCACGTTTAAACGCAGGTTTCACGTACACAAGCTCGCCAGCTTCGGTCACCAAACAGAGGTTATTGTTGTATACCTGAGATCGGTCACATTCAAATATTCCAAATGCTCTGGAATAAAGAGAGAAGATGCGAACCTGACATTATAGAATTCATGATGCGAAGTGTTTTGCACACACTCATCGCCGGCTAATTTGAGTTACAAATCGCCACGAGCCTCTTCAGCATCTCCCTAAATACTCAGACCGAGGCAGAAACCTCTTTTCAAAATGTAACCATGAGTCCACAGTGGGAATTTGCATTACCGTCCCAGACTTACCGGGGACAGACGTTGATTTACATAAGGGCACACACACAGCTGTTAACAAGACTTCTCAAACTCTACACACCATATTACTAGGGCTGTCAACTTTAGTCGTTTAGTCTACTAATCGGTCGATGCCGTCTTGGTCGACTGACATTCTCATTGGTCGACCAGTTGCATTTTTTTTTTTTACCAATTGAAATACATTTTCATTGATTTACTCCTTGATATTTATTCCTTTATACGCAGTTATATATTACTGTTTTCTAAATATAATTAACCTTTGTTTTATCCCCCACTTTAAATGCTGTAATTTATTATGCTGACTCAATAGATTGTGTTTTCTTATGTTTTTGTTTTTATTTGTACACTTGACGCGTTTTGAAAATAGCCTAAATAATGTAACAAAACGAAAATAAACCTATATCCCTTCCTACTATACAGCCTATTATTATTAGGATTGTTTTTTAGGCTATTTGGGTTTTTTGTGTGTTTGTTTTAAAACGCCTAGATCGGCTGGACAAAAGTTAACCCATAGCTTTGAAAGTAAAGAAGAATATACAGCCTGTATAAACGAGAGCTTTTGTTAGGATTTTTCATTATTTGGTAGTTTTAGCAGTTATATTATTTGTAGTGTGTGGTGTGGTCAGGTGCGTGATTGTGACTGTCACTATAGACCTAGGACAGAGCTCCTCACTTTGCAGTTAAAAAAAATCACTTAATTTTCAAAAAATTTTATTATTATTATAGTTTTATGCATTATTGATGTTTTTTCGTTGTTGTTTTATAAATGCTCTATGACAATTGTTTGATAAATGTTCAATCAAAATGCAAAACATCGCGTTTTTTTTTTTAGTCGACTGATCGTTGCGCAAGACAGGACTTTGGTCGACTACAGCCCTACATATTACCTTTCTGGTTTACTTCTGAAATTTGTAAGAGCCATCTAATCTGAATTTAAGACATTTTAATACTTAAGGACCCACGGCCACCCTGATTCAGGAAACCGGTTTAAACACAATCATTATGTGTGCAAAACAGTTAGGTGATATAAGTGACACAGAAATTACGCCTTTAAAAATGCCTGATATTTTTCAGAAATCCCATGACGCCGCCGGTGCACACCTGACAGGCTCACCCAATTACAGTGACAGATATTGTCCAACTGAATCTGTAAATAAGGAAAGAGAAATACGACATCTTTGGCATGATGGACAAACATACAAATGACAGTATGCAAACACACAAAGACTACACACACACCGCGACCGATGCCACCGAGATCTGAAGCGCCACTGCGATCCGATCAGACACGACTGGACTGTAAATCAAGAATCCTGTACGGGTGTCCACATGCACTGCCTCATAAGCGCATGTTTTTCTATTGCACTGCCTCATAAGCGCATGTTTTTCTATCGCACTGCCTCATAAGCGCATGTTTTTCTATTGCACTGCCTCATAAGCGCATGTTTTTCTATCGCACTGCCTCATAAGCGCATGTTTTTCTATCGCACTGCCTCATCAACGCATGTTTTTCTATCGCACTGCCTCATAAGCGCATGTTTTTCTATCGCACTGCCTCATCAACGCATGTTTTTCTATCGCACTGCCTCATAAGCGCATGTTTTTCTATCGCACTGCCTCATAAACGCATGTTTTTCTATCGCACTGCCTCATAAGCGCATGTTTTTCTATCGCACTGCATCATAAACGCATGTTTTTCTATCGCACTGCCTCATAAACGCATGTTTTTCTATCGCACTGCATCATAAACGCATGTTTTTCTATCGCACTGCATCATAAGCGCATGTTTTTCTATCGCACTGCATCATAAACGCATGTTTTTCTATCGCACTGCCTCATAAACGCATGTTTTTCTATCGCACTGCATCATAAACGCATGTTTTTCTATCGCACTGCATCATAAACGCATGTTTTTCTATTGCACTGCCTCATAAACGCATGTTTTTCCATCGCACTGCCTCATAAACGCATGTTTTTCTATCGCACTGCCCGATAAGCGCATGTTTTTCTATCGCACTGCCTCATAAGCGCATGTTTTTCTATCGCACTGCCTCATCAACGCATGTTTTTCTATCGCACTGCCTCATAAACGCATGTTTTTCTATCGCACTGCATCATAAGCGCATGTTTTTCTATCGCACTGCCTCATCAACGCATGTTTTTCTATCGCACTGCCTCATAAACGCATGTTTTTCTATCGCACTGCCTCATCAACGCATGTTTTTCTATCGCACTGCATCATAAACGCATGTTTTTCTATCGCACTGCCTCATAAACGCATGTTTTTCTATCGCACTGCCTCATAAACGCATGTTTTTCTATCGCACTGCCTCATCAACGCATGTTTTTCTATCGCACTGCCTCATCAACGCATGTTTTTCTATCGCACTGCCTCATCAACGCATGTTTTTCTATCGCACTGCCTCATAAACGCATGTTTTTCTATCGCACTGCCTCATAAACGCATGTTTTTCCATCGCACTGCCTCATAAACGCATGTTTTTCTATCGCACTGCCTCATAAACGCATGTTTTTCTATCGCACTGCCTCATAAACGCATGTTTTTCTATCGCACTGCCTCATCAACGCATGTTTTTCTATCGCACTGCCTCATAAACGCATGTTTTTCTATCGCACTGCCTCATCAACGCATGTTTTTCTATCGCACTGCCTCATAAACGCATGTTTTTCTATCGCACTGCCTCATAAACGCATGTTTTTCTATCGCACTGCCTCATCAACGCATGTTTTTCTATCGCACTGCCCGATAAGCGCATGTTTTTCTATCGCACTGCCTCATAAACGCATGTTTTTCTATCGCACTGCCCGATAAGCGCATGTTTTTCTATCGCACTGCCTCATAAACGCATGTTTTTCTATCGCACTGCCTCATAAACGCATGTTTTTCTATCGCACTGCCTCATAAACGCATGTTTTTCTATCGCACTGCCACATAAACGCATGTTTTTCTATCGCACTGCCTCATAAACGCATGTTTTTCTATCGCACTGCCACATAAACGCATGTTTTTCTATCGCACTGCCTCATAAACGCATGTTTTTCTATCGCACTGCCTCATAAACGCATGTTTTTCTATCGCACTGCCTCATCAACGCATGTTTTTCTATCGCACTGCCCGATAAGCGCATGTTTTTCTATCGCACTGCCTCATAAACGCATGTTTTTCTATCGCACTGCCCGATAAGCGCATGTTTTTCTATCGCACTGCCTCATAAACGCATGTTTTTCTATCGCACTGCCTCATAAACGCATGTTTTTCTATCGCACTGCCTCATAAACGCATGTTTTTCTATCGCACTGCCTCATCAACGCATGTTTTTCTATCGCACTGCCTCATAAACGCATGTTTTTCTATCGCACTGCCTCATAAACGCATGTTTTTCTATCGCACTGCCTCATAAACGCATGTTTTTCTATCGCACTGCCTCATAAACGCATGTTTTTCTATCGCACTGCCACATAAACGCATGTTTTTCTATCGCACTGCCTCATAAACGCATGTTTTTCTATCGCACTGCCACATAAACGCATGTTTTTCTATCGCACTGCCACATAAACGCATGTTTTTCTATCGCACTGCCTCATAAACGCATGTTTTTCTATCGCACTGCCACATAAACGCATGTTTTTCTATCGCACTGCCTCATAAACGCATGTTTTTCTATCGCACTGCCTCATAAACGCATGTTTTTCTATCGCACTGCCCGATAAGCGCATGTTTTTCTATCGCACTGCCTCATAAACGCATGTTTTTCTATCGCACTGCCCGATAAGCGCATGTTTTTCTATCGCACTGCCTCATAAACGCATGTTTTTCTATCGCACTGCCTCATAAACGCATGTTTTTCTATCGCACTGCCTCATAAACGCATGTTTTTCTATCGCACTGCCACATAAACGCATGTTTTTCTATCGCACTGCCTCATAAACGCATGTTTTTCTATCGCACTGCCACATAAACGCATGTTTTTCTATCGCACTGCCTCATAAACGCATGTTTTTCTATCGCACTGCCACATAAACGCATGTTTTTCTATCGCACTGCCTCATAAACGCATGTTTTTCTATCGCACTGCCTCATAAACGCATGTTTTTCTATCGCACTGCCACATAAACGCATGTTTTTCTATCGCACTGCCTCATAAACGCATGTTTTTCTATCGCACTGCCACATAAACGCATGTTTTTCTATCGCACTGCCCGATAAGCGCATGTTTTTCTATCGCACTGCCACATAAACGCATGTTTTTCTATCGCACTGCCACATAGACGCATGTTTTTCCATCGCACTGCCTCATAAACGCATGTTTTTCTATCGCACTGCCTCATAAACGCATGTTTTTCTATCGCACTGCCACATAAACGCATGTTTTTCTATCGCACTGCCTCATAAACGCATGTTTTTCTATCGCACTGCCACATAAACGCATGTTTTTCTATCGCACTGCCTCATAAACGCATGTTTTTCTATCGCACTGCCTCATAAACGCATGTTTTTCTATCGCACTGCCACATAAACGCATGTTTTTCTATCGCACTGCCTCATAAACGCATGTTTTTCTATCGCACTGCCACATAAACGCATGTTTTTCTATCGCACTGCCTCATAAACGCATGTTTTTCTATCGCACTGCCTCATAAACGCATGTTTTTCTATCGCACTGCCACATAAACGCATGTTTTTCTATCGCACTGCCTCATAAACGCACTAGAAAAGAAAGCATGTCTGTGCTCATGTTTATAAAACACATCACATCAAGTCCACTAAACAACACACCTACTGCGGTCTCAATGCATGCATTTCAGAAGCGTGCATCAGTGAAGCGCAGTTTACGGTCCTCCCAAGATGCATCACTCATTATTACAGATGTTTGTTTGCCTCAAGACGGATCCAGCGTCCTCATATCGCAACACATCTCCGCTGCACTAATCAGCAGCTGCGCTTCTGCATTAACATTCCCACGCTCCTCTTCTGGGGCTGTGTGTGTTGCGTTCGGCGGATTTCATGATGCTGGAAGCGCTTTATCAAGACGACAGCAACATGACATACAGCTGGACAAATACGCATTTCAGGATTAGAGAGAGAATATGCGTGTGAATGTGAAGGAGACTCACCCTGGCTACCATAATAATGCATTCTGTGTTCTGGCTTCGTTTTGTTTCTGACTAACGTTATAAAGCTTCACCTTACTGGTTTTGCCTGTGCTTTCCCTTCAGCTCCTGGATGAAAACACGTTATTTACGGCTGATCTGGGACCAGATTCCCGACCGAGACCTTCAGCTGATCCACATTATGATCTTACAGCACACAGGAACTGAGCGGCGCATAACAATAAACTCACACTTGAATGCATTCATAGATGCAGGGAATCACTGGGCAGGATGTCTCACACACACACACACACACACCACTGCAATGGATCCAGATGATCTTATGAGAAATTATCATTACTGCAATACAGTTATTTTGTATTGCATGTATTATTGAAATCAACTAACTAAAAACAGGCATTAAAGTAAATTTTTTTTTTGCATTATGGTAATGGAGATGGGAACATTTTTATTTAAATAAAAATGAATCCATTTAAATAAATAAAAAAAACATTACAATAGTGATAATTTGGGGAGAAGAAAAAAAAGGAAATAATATTACAGTAATAAGACTTTTTCCCGCATTATGGTAATGACAATTGGGGGAAAATGATGTAAAAAAAAAAAAAAAAAAAAACTACAATAATGAGAATTGGGGGAAATTACATTGAAAATTTTAATTTAAAAATATGAAATAAAAAATGTGTATATATATATATATATATATATATATATATATATATATACATATATATATATATATATATATATATATATATATATATACATATATACATATATACACATATATATACATATATATATACATTTTTTATTTCATATTTTTTATTTTATATTTTATATATATATATATATATATATATATATATATAAATTACATTGAAATTTTAATTTAAAAATATGAAATAAAAAATGTATATATATGTATATATATATATATATATTACAGTATATTACAATATTTGCATTATGGTAAAGACAATTGGAGGGAAATTAAATAAAAAATGAAAATTGAATAAATTTTTTTTTTTTTTACAGTAATGAGAAATCTGGGGGAAATCATTGTAAAAAAAAAATTTTTTTAAATATGTTTAGTTCTCATGCTTTTCTTCTGATTCATAGCTGAAATACACCCGTTCAATAAACACCGAGCCTGAAGATAAGATCCGAACGCAGACCAAAACAACAGCCCACATCTCGGCAAACACAGATCCGCTCACGTTACAGTGTTTACGTGCTGAAGGGGATTTCATTGTGCTGCACGATCACACACACACACACTCCTGACGAGGGTTTCCCGTTCCCCTGCATGCACATCTGTGAGACATTCCCTGATCCGTGAGTCTCCGTTACAAAAACATCCAAACACACACACACACACACACCCATTCATCTTAAAGACACATGAGCGGGCGCGAGAACCACCGCTTTATACATATGCACATGGCAACACATCCGAGAGATATTCCCAGATCCGTGAGTCTCTGTTACAAAAACATCCGCGCGCTCACACACACACACTCTCACTCATTCATCTTAATGACACATGAGCGCGCGAGAGAAGCAATACCTCGCATTCAGCCACAATGTTGCCTGGTGACAGTCGCCGTGGTGATGTGACCGTCTCCGCACCAATGGACCACCTGTGACTAGACTAGTCAAATCAGCATGTGTGTGTGTGTGTGTGTGTGTGTGTACTCACTCAGACTTGGCCAGTGCGCTCAGAGCCCGACTAAAGCACCAGCCTACAAAGGGCAGGTCTTGTCCGTGGAAGCCTGAGCGAGGGCGATCGAGGGCCGAGGCGGCGGGGACCACGGGCCGGTCCGGCTCCTCGAAATTAGAGGTGTCATCATCAGAACGCAGAGAAGGAACAAACGGAGGGAGCGCTGGAGGAGACGAGAGGAGAAAACGTGTGAGAGGGTCGGTGAGAAAAACAGACTGGAGGAAAGAGAGAGAGCAAGAGAGAGAGCAAGAGAGAGAGAGAGGGTCTCAGTGATGAGACTGTAGCGCAATAACTCGCTCGCCCGCTCTCTCTCTCACTGCAGCAGTCTCAGCTAATCAGAGTGAGTCACAGCCAAAACCCGACGCGAGATACACACACACACACACACACGTTTGTTTTGCTATACTTGTGAGGACATTTAATAGGCGTAATGGTTTTTTTTATACTGTACAAACTGTATATTCTGTCCCTTACACTAACCCCACCCCTAAACCTACACATCACACACACACACACACTAACCCTAAACCTACACATCACACACACTAACCCTAAACCTACCCATCACACACACACACCCAATCACTAAACCTACCCATCACACACACACACACACTAAACCTACCCATCACACACACATACACACACACACACACTAAACCTACCCGTCACACACACTAAACCTACCCATCACACACACACACACACACACACACACACACACACACACACACACACACTAAACCTACCCATCACAGAAAACTTTATGCATTTTTAGTATGTCTTTAAAGCCATTTGAAATACGAGGACTCAGGAAATATCCTCATAAATCACGTTGTAATACGTTGTAATAAAGCCATGTCATTATTCAAATTTTCTGTCCACACAAAAACAAACACACACACATGCATGCAGCGCTGCATCTACACAAACAGCTGTATTGACACACACACTGTATCTGCCGCTGGGGGTTTTGTTTATACATTTACACAATTGATTTATTCGTTTAAAAAACAACAAGAAGAATCTGACAGAAACACTGCGCGCGCGCGCACGCACACACACACACACACACACCATTCTTCAGCTCGTTTGAATGTGTTAATCATCTTAATAGCTCAACAGAGTTGATTGGCCTCAGAAAACGGATGAGAGGAATAAAAAGTTGCCGAGTTGCAGGTCATGCGACATCCAATCCAATCGATCACAAACATATCAGACATATAGAAATAACTACTGATTTATTAGTAACATTTTCTAGGGTGAAGCGGCCACACAATATGAATATTATCCAAAAAATGGTTTAAAAAAATAATTTTAATCATTTTTGTGTAAGATAAAGTTTGTTTTAGATGCTGTAAAGCTAGTTTTTACCATTAAAAATAATTTTTGTATGAGATAAAGTATATTTAGATAGTTGTAACTAGGGATGTCCCGATCCGATACTCAGGATCGGTATCGGCTCCGATACTGCCATTTTTGCGGGATCGGGTATCGATCAGACGAGGCCGATCCAAATCCGATATTGTGGGTATACTATTATGTGTTATTGTTAAGCCCCACAAAAGGCACAAAAACATTCTAAAGTACCATAACGTTTTCGTGCACTCTATTATAAGTGTTCTGAAGCCATTATGTGAGAGAGAAATTAATATTTAAGTCATTAAATTCAAGATCACGTAAACTTTTCCCTCTCGCGGCTGTCAGTCATTCTCCATTCAGCATTCAAACAGCGCGTCGCGTTCGGTTACAGTCAATGATGAAACTATCTTCAAGATGATTCAATGTTAATACTATTATACTTGATCTGTAAGATAAAGGTCTATGTTTTCGCATATAACAACTTTATCTTGCTGGACTTTATTGCTGTAACTCAATCGTGTTACTCTCTACCGGGTGTCGGACGCTGTCAGTTTGATCCATAGGGTTTGATCACAACACTAGAGTCAGAGCACTATAATTGTTCTTCACGCGCACAGTAACTAAAATTTAAAAATGTTAAAAGAAAAGGCTCAATAAACGATTGCATAGATAGATACTGTATAATACACTGTCCATCAATATGTATCTCCGTTGTGCTTTGAACTTTTCAAAGCGGACTCGACGCGCTGCGTGCTGTAACTCCACGTGGCTTCAAGCGCATCATTCTCCGCTCGGGATGCGCATACGCGCTTTGTGCCGCACTGTATTGAAGCCTTTCATATCATAATGCAGTGACGCAATTAAAGCTTATTAACATTAATAATTATTAATGTTGCTGCCTCATTAAATAGCTCTGCAATACACTTAAAACATGTCTCAATTTTATAGCAGATTTAGCTATATCTAAAATAATTATCTTTTTCATTTTTGTTACCCTTGTTTTTCATGAATGTATTTTACAACAATAAGAAGAGCAATGTGTATTATCCACTAATCTAGTTTATAATAGCATTTTTGTCATAGATTATGATCATATATTTTGGGGATTTGTTGTTTACCTTTATAATGAAGCTGTCTGTATTAAGTAGATTGTGTTTAACACACACAAGAGTGATAATCAGTTTAACACAGTTATAGAAATTCTACTTGATTTAAAAAACAAAAACTGTACTGGTATTTACAATGTAGAATGCTGCTGTTTAAATTGTTTTAACTTGCTTTAACTAGTTAATTGTTTTAACTAGCTAGCTTTAAGTACTGAAGTATCTGTATTTTCTTTCATTTATATATTTCTTTATTTTTTTGTAGTGTTTGAATAAAGGGTGGCAATCTTTCATAATCAACTGTTGTTGTGGACTATATAGGAGGTATATTTTAGGTGGCTAATTGAGAAAATTGCTATATTTTTTATTAGTTTAAGAATAAAATAAAAATATCGGATTAATATCGCTATCGGCAAAAGCCAAAGCTGCGGTATCGGTATCGGAAGTGAAAAAGTGGTATCGGGACATCCCTAGTTGTAACATTAAGTATAAGATTTTTTTAAGTCCCTTGTGTTCTTATTTAGTAACGGATGTTCTAACGAATCCACTGTTAAAAACCAATCATCCACCCGCCACCCTTCTGTATCATTTTAGTTAAAGCTGTTAAGTTATTAAGCAATATCTCATGCAGTTTTTTTCCATGTTGCACGTTCATTGCATTTACAAATTAGAGTTTTGGGTCTTTATTAAAATCAACACATTAATGATTTATCTCTCATTCACCCGCAATTAATTATCATGGTTTTTTTTTTTTTTTGGTTTTTAACTAGTGCTGATTTTGCAGTAAACAATTTCGAAACAATCAAATCATGTATTTTTCATGGCGGGCAAAAAAAAATTCAAACTTTGTAAAAATGTTCAGATTTGTATCTATGTCGTCAGGCACTAGTGAGAAAGAGCCTTGATTCCTCATGACACAAACCCTTTCTGTCAAGTTGTTCATACAACAAGAGTTCAAGAGTTGAATCCTGAAGGAACAAAATCCTGTAGGAAGCAGGATGAGCAAGAAATTGGTGTGTGTGTGTGTGTGTGTGTTATCTCATTATGGTTTGGCTGTGTGACTGATCTAAGAGCTTCTCTCTGTGGGAACACCTGCACACTCTATAATCTGACTAATTCCACAGAGAGTGTGTGTGTGTGTGTGTGCGTGTGTGTGTGTGTTTGTGTGTAAGAGAATGTCTGTGCGTAATAATAAACATTATTAAATATACGTTTTTTCCCATTGACATGGTTTGTTATCAGAGTTTATGGCAGTAAATATACTATCATATGAACTGAGTTTCCAGTGCTATATTGTGAAAAGTTGGTAGTCTCTTAACAAACCAAAAAAAAAAAAGAGTCTCTTCGGCACACCAAGGCTGCATTTTTTTGATCAAAAAGAGTGAAATAGTAAAATAATATTAGAATTTAAAGTAGCTGTTTTCTCTGTGAATATACAGTAAAGTGTAATTTATTCCTGTGAATGTTCAGCATCATTACTCCAGTCTTCAGTGTCACATGATCCTTCAGAAATCACTCTAATATGAGGATCTGATGCTCAACAAACATTTATGATTATTATCAGTGTTGAAAACAGGTCATATTTTTGTGTAAACCGTGATTAGCTATCATTCAAAAGATTGGAGAAAGAAAGATAAAAAAATATATATTATTTTTATTCCTCAAGGATGCGTTAAATGAATCAAATGACAATAAAGACATTTATAATGTTACAAAATAATCTATTTTAAATAAATGTTGTCATTTTGAACTTTCTATTCATCAAAGAATCTTAAGAAATGTATATGGAAAAACATCAAAACTGCAATATATGTTTACTGTGATATTAAAGTACTAATACTGTGATTTAAGATAATGCGCGTTCTGCACACCCGGAGCTAAAAGGCCTAAAGCCTTAAAGCAGATTCATCATTAATTCTGAGCTTTACGCCACTGGCTTAATTAATTAATTCAGATCCTCTGTGTTTCACTTAAACCTGCAGAGCAATCTGTGCGACGAGACACACTATAACAGATCCAGCAATCACACAAGAGAAGTAATCGCTTTAAAGGCTACAGAAATAGCAGCAAGTCAGTCTAAAGATTAATAACCCGTAATTAACAGACACATGGAAAAATGACATTGTGCTTCAGAACGGATGAGCGCTTCACTCACCATGTCTCAGGTTGGTCCAGTCAACGGAGGCGAAGAACGAATGCGAGCGCAGGCCTTCGTATCCCAGACGCTCCCGAGATCCACACAACAACCTCTGGAGAAGGTCCAGGAACTGAGCGCTGGCTTTAGGCTCCTCTGGGAACTGCAGAAAACGCTGAGAGCAAAACACACACATGGAAACATTACATTTTTGTATGCGTAGTTGAGTTATGCAGCTAAACTTTTAACTAAACTTACTTGAAACTTGAACTGAATTGAGCTGATTAACGACACTATTATCTTCTATAGAGCTGCTTATAGCTGATTTATAACAGATGATGCCCTTTACAAACATTTATACTGTTATTTTTCTGTTTATCACTGTGAAGTTGCTTTGCAAAAATAATTGCATTGTAAAAAGCGCTATAGAAATAAAAGTGCCTTGACTTGATATTGCTAAAAATGTATATATTGCTATAAATATCACCATTTCAACAACGTTCAGCACATTTCTTGATATTTATGTATTCACTCTTAATTAAAACGAAGATTTACTTATAATTTAAAAAGGCCATTTAATGTTCTTTTTCAAAGTCCTGATGTAGTTTCAGGCTCTACTAGAACAGGTTTTCCTGCTTGAATGTTGATTATTCTCCTCATATTCTCCATTGTTGCGGCTTCTCTCTTCCCAGTCTGTCAGTAACGCTCTGTTTACTTCCTGTCTCTATGAAGCCCCTCCTCCTGAAAAGCACACTGTGCTCTGATTGGTTGGCTGGAGCAGTGTGTTGTGATTGGTCGAGCGCTTCGAGAGTGTTTGGGAAATGCCCCGCCCCTTCCCATAACCGCCAGTTTAACACACTACTGACTAACTCAAGGCTCCGCCCCTTTATTCTGCATATGAACTATTATGAGGAATATTGTGACGTGTGCCGCGCGTCACTCCCGGATAAACGTAAATGTGCAGCGAGGCGGATTAGCTGAGGTGACGTGACGCTAGTAAACGTTATGTTTACATGAACAACACATACAAACTATATTGCTATAGCCTACTAAGATGAGTAAAAATAGACTGAAATATGTTGAAATAAAATGTCTGTATAAGCAACAAGCTGCAAATTCACATGTATATACTAATATATCATACACAATATATTACAGACTAAATATGAATGTTTAGACACGATTTTGTGATTAGTTTTGGATAGATTATAAAGTTTTGACTGTAAAAAAAGACTACGGTCACATTAAATAGGTACGCTTTTGTTCACCAATTTCTGCTCATAGTTAAATATACTATAGTATGATGTTTTGTTTAAAAATAAAGTAGGTATATTGAATTATCAACTAAGATGTTATTATAGTGTTTGTTCCAATATTCAAACTAATGAATCCTTACCTTTTTTTAATACGTATGATAAAATTTATACTTTTTACAAAGAAATACGCTTGAAATATTGTTAAAATTGTAATTGTTGTTGTAATTGTAACCTATTTGTAATTGGTTACAATTTCTAATTGTAAAATATGTATAGGCTATATAGATAATTTCTTTTGTCCTTGCATTCTTTGGGATCCTGTGACACACCTGTGTGAAAGGGCTAATTAATATGCAGCTCATTATGCGGCACATTATCCGGCCGTTGTCTTCTCAGGTGTGAACACGCCTCCACGCATATTGCCTTTCCAAACCAAAGGTCTCTAATAAAATGTAAATCAGTGTATGTGTTTGTGTAAATGATTAGGCAGGATGATTTTCAGATCATTTTGAAGCAAAAATTCTAGGCAACAACACTCATTAGTCAAAAGTCTTGTGGACACATATTTAGTATGTGTTTTGTGGCCTTATTTCAGACACTTTAAGTTTTATTTTTTTCAATAACCATGCATAAGCAATATTCTCTCAAAAATACAAACATGTTTCGTAATTGTTGCTCCGAAATTCCGGTAGCCCAGTTTGTGCTATATAGAGTGAATTTACACCTTTGCCATTAACATGTTTATAAATAACTGAAAAAAGCACAAATGTCAGAGCATGTCAGAACACCTCAAGGACCCCAAAAACCCTTAGACCTCAGAGGGTTAAACATGTGACTTTTCATGAAAATTCTATAATCCAAGATTGCCGCCACCATATGACGTCCTAATATGCAAATTAGATGGAAAAATGTAATCCCTACATAAACTTTGGGTCATCCTTAATATTTCTCTAATTTACAGAAAGTCTCTATCTTTTATCACTTTTAAGATATAGCCTTTTGAAATGAAGATGTCAAAATCGAACGTTTTAGGAGAAAACATCTGGCGCCTAAAGGGTTAATACTAAAATACTAATTCCCACTGCTGGATTCACCTGAAAGTTGATGATGTTGTTGATGGTTTTTGTGGACGTGCCGTCAGCGAAGGGTGATTTCATGTAGATCATCTCGTAAGCGATGACGCCCAGGGACCACCAGTCGCTCTCGGGGCCCGAGTCGAGTCCCGACAGGATCTCAGGGGCCATGAAGTCTCGAGATCCCACCGGGAGTTTGGAGCACGTCACCTATTCCAAATAACCACACACCAACAAATTAACCTGTATAGGGATGCACGATATTGGATTTTAGCTGATATTCGATATGCCGATATTTTCAAACTAATTTTGTCCGATGTCGATACCGATACCAATGTATTTGTATTTTTATTTTTATTTTTCAAATGTAGACAGACATTCACCCCTGAAAAATAGGTTAATTATTTCACTTCGAGAATAAATATGCCATTGCCACATTTTATTTTTAAGCTCAGACTTCAAACTTCAGTCCTTAGGAGTAAAATAAATAAAAATACCTGTGGATATCGAAGTGAAACATGGTGCACTGACAACATATATAAACTAGGGCTGTCAGCGTTAACGCGTTAATGCATGTGATTAATACTTGTCCAGTTTAATGCGTTAAAATATTTGTCCTTCTTCATGCAAATGCTTTTAAACCATTCAAGTGCGACAAGACAAAAGAGAATGCGCCGTCTGTGAATGTCCTGACACACACACACACACACACAAGTATCGTGTGCACAGACAGCGCGCCGGAATACAGTTCTCTTTCGCGCTTGAACGAAAAATAACACACACAATTATGCCATTATGTCGAGTATCCTCATAAGAGCACATAAAAGAGTTAAAGTCTTAAATAAGCGTAGAGTTGTGAGAGGACAAGGCGCGTGAGAGATGTGTCGTGCAGCAGCGGCCGCTCTTAAAGGGACAGTTAAGGTAATCGAAGAACAAAGGGAACAGAGAAAAATACAAAGAACTAAAAAACTAACTGTAGCTTTAATAAGGATTAGTCTACATTTCATTTATAATTTATGCGGTGCAGACTGTTTGATAACTTTATTCAACTTCTGTATATTTCCTACCTGTTAGACAGGAAGTCATAAATATGACATTTATTATGAGTTTATGTGAGGATTGTTTTAAGTTCACTTAAATTAAAAGTTGATATATTTTTTGAAGCCTAATAAATGTAAAAAATGTATAGCTTTCATTTGCACTGTAATGTTGAATGGCTAAAATTAATGTGTAAAATTCAGGGAAAAAATTATTTTCATCGAGACATCAGTGGCTGTTTTAGTATCAGTGATACTGACCTTTATTTATAAAAAGATGCCATTAAACAAGTATTTAAAATATACTGTCTTTATGTTGTTTCTGCATTAATTTGGAGAAAAACTGTGAAATTATTACATTATAAAATATATATAAAGAAATTAAGTGTTTTAATTGCGATTAATAAAAAATAAAAAAAGTGATTAATCTATTTTTTTTATCGATTGACCACTAATTTAAACCCATTTATTCAGCATCACATGAAAGGGTTTCTCTGTGAGATATATATATATATATATAAAATCATGTCTTCACACTCATTACCGTTCTGTTAGCCGTCAGTCTGGCTGCCGATCCGAAGTCGGCCAGTTTAATGTGACCCGTGCGGTCGATCAGAATGTTCTCTGGTTTAATATTCCTGACAAAAGAAGAACAACACGCAGAAATGAATGAGGAAAATAATCAATTGTTTATGATGATTTATTATTATTACTACATAGAGCATATATATATATATATATATATATATATATATATATATATTAATAAACTAGCATAAATATGTACAATGTGTGCATGTATAAAAATAAATATATAAATGAATGTGTATAAACAAGATGCACAATTTTACATAAATTATCAATAAACTAGCACAAATATGTACAATGTGTGCATGTATATAAATAAATAAATAAAATAAATGTGTATAAATAGGATACAAAAAATATAGATAAATTAATAAACTAGCATAAATATGTACAAAAGTGTATATGTATATACATAAATAATATATAAATAAATATATGTGTGTGTGTGTGCATATATGTAATTCAAATTATAGATAAATTAAGAATAAACTAGCATTAATATGTACAATGCATGTTTGTATATATAACAAAATATGTGCATGTAAAAAAATAAATATTACACCAAATTATACATGAATAAACTAGCATAAAAATGTAGAATGTATAAATAAATACATATCTTTTCACAATTATACATAAAATATATAGATTACAGTCTTTCTTTTCAAAAACAAATAAATAAATAGTAAATATAAATGTGTACATCTTTTCTTATTTATTTTTTTCCCGAGAAGGTAAAATTTAAAAAAACAAAATGACGACATCATCTTTAACTCAGAAGCCAATACCGTCCAATCAAATGCTCTCTAGAGTTAGAATGCCCCTCCCCCTAATAAATACCACCTATCAGTGACTAGCAACAGCAAGTAGCCAATCGTGTTCATGGATGTGAAGTCTATTGGCAATTAAACAAAAGCCATTGTGTGTTTGGTGGTACCTGTGAACATATCCCATCTGATGCAGCGAGTGAAGGGCCTGTACGACCTCGGCCAGGTAAAACTGAGCCATGGACTCGTCTATCTGATCTTCATATCGGTTCATCAGAGCCAGGAGGTCACCGCCGGGCAGATACTCCATCACCTGCTCAAAACACACACACACACACACACACACACACACACACCGGTGAGGAGTCGCAGGGGTAAGAACACAACACTGACCAGATTCATCCGTTGACTTCATTTAAAGAAGCTTAAGACACACGTAATGTCTGAATATCATTGCATTAGATAAGAAAATATCAAACCAATTAGGGCGGCATGATTAATCTAAATAAAGCGATCATTCAATAGCAAAGGCTGCGGATTTAATTAAATAAATATGAAGCGTGACACTGAGTTCTTAATTCAGTGTTTAGTATTTATTTTTTATTATTATTATATAGATATTTAAAATAATTCTCATTTGAAATATTATCATTATTATTATATAGAGCTTCTAAAAAAAACATTTTAAATATTATTAATAATTATATAGGGCTTTAAAATTATTTGCATTTTAAATTTTACTATTGCGATTACTTTTAATCTCTAAGCCTCTAAAAAAAACTTTTAAATTATCATCATTATATAGAGCTAAAAAAAATCACATTTTATTATTAATAATTAGAATATAGGGCTTTAAAATAATTTCCATTTTAAATATTATTATTATTGCTATAACTACTCCTAAAATATTATTATAGAGAGCTAAAATAAATTATTACTACTATATTATTGCTATAGAGCTTTTTTAAAAATTGCATTTTAAATAGAATTATTATTACTACTATTATTATTATTATTATTATAGAGCTTTAAAAAAAATTGTCCAGCTCTAAAACCAATTCTACAAAATCTTTTCTCTTCATAATTTTTGCTCAATTTCATTTAATCGATTAGTTTACAATCTTTTGCCATGTTTTGTTTGTAAAGTTTCTTTCTTGATAAATGACTCTTGCTTTGACATTTTATGTAATGCAACGACAATCAAAGTGTATCATATTTTCACATGACCACATAAAGTGTTTAAAATAAAAACGAAACTCCGAGCATCAGATCTCACAACGTGATATTACATAACAATCACCTGTAGCTGTAAGTGAATCTATTATTGCACATTATCATCCAAAAATGAACAATTTCCGCCCGTTCGACACAGACGTCTGATGGAATCACATGGGTTCAATTAGCAGCCACTCGTCTCTAAATAAAAGCTGGTGATTACATCATTATCAATCTAATTAGACAATTAGCTAGTTAGCCTAAACTGCATCTAGAGAGAGTGGTGTTCGTGTAAACCCAAGGAAAGAGATGTGTGTGAACGGAGAGAGAAGTGCAAGCCGATGAACGACTGCATGGTTATTTATAGCAGAAGATCGTCAGCCTGAAACCACACCACAGGCTGAAGCTAATTATTATATACAGGACATAAACACCCGCATTCAGACGGAGATTTCTCCAGCACACCAATTCTGACTATCGTTAAATATATACTGTGATTATTCAGTGATTTACAGCAGCGTCAGCAGTCTCTAATTGAGCATCGGCGAGAGTCTCGTTTGACTAATTCATCAGAAAAGTCATTTTTAGAAGAGAATGCTAAATAGCCGGAGTGATTTTACTGGAATAGAGCATGAAAGTGATCATAATCATTCAAATTATGTCCCAAAACTCCCTAAAGATTACACAAGACTCGGCCACGTGAAGCATGTGAGGTGTTTACAAGCGTCATTTTTATCATTTATCTGAATTAATTAACATTTCCAACGCATCTCACATTATGTTGAATTTAACACCAGCTTTGAAACCATATTAAGCATCTTTGTAGTAAAATGGCAGATTCCTTCGTCTCGCTAAGACTAATTACACTTATACCATGGTCTGGGTGAATACTCGATTCTGATTGGCTGCAGGGTGTCCATTAAAAAGTGATAGAGGACGCCTAAGCTGTGTCCGAAACCGCTCACTCATTCACTAATCCCTATATAGTGTGATTTATAGTAAAACACATTAAATTGAGTTAATGCCTAAATAATATATTTTAATAAAAAAAAATATATACCTATATAATTTACCCTATTAATATCAGTTCATTTTAATTTTAACATTCATCTATATAATATTTTATCAATATTTTAATGTGTTTTATTCAAGTATTGACTAATAAAAAAAAAAGGTAGAAAAAAAGCTGTAAAGTAATTTCTGGTTTGCACTTTCACGTGCGCTCAGTCCTCTACGCATTGGATTCTGGGAAATAGTGCTTCAGCAAGTGTACATCGGTTGTACACTCAAAATCAGAGAGGATTGTGGGTAAAAGTAGTGAACGAATTTAGGGAATGATGTCGTTCACTCAGAATTCGGACACCACTACAAAATGGCGATTTCAGACACAGCTCTAGTAAAGGAGTTCTGGTGAAACTGCCCGTTTAACGTTCGAAATTAATAAATAAATGCGCTGGCTACATCAGCTGTGAGTAACCATAGCAACAGGCAGTCAACGTATCCGGTTACAATTTATTGTATCAAAACAAACATCTCGTTAGCCGTTAAACTATGCCTACCTGTGTGTTTTAATTATAGGTTAAAAAAAACGAAAGTGTAACGCCCATGGCTAGACAAGCCTAACTTACATGGGAAAAAAATACGTTAACTTTCTGGCTCGTAAGTTAGCTAAACTGAAGGGTTCTCCGACTATAAATACCTCCGGTTGCTAAATAAACCGTCAGGCGTAACCAGGGAAACCAAGTTATTGTTTGTAAAAACTTTAGATTTCAATTGTAAAACTAGTTAAAATATAAACTAATGTTTTAAAAATGTGTTATTTGGCAAGTGACCATGGTAAAAGCGGGTTAATGCCCTTCCATCGTCTAGGTATTAATGGACTACGGCGGAGGGAACCGTCCGACGCTTCACGCCTCGCCGTCCTCCATTAATACCTGACAATGGAAAGGCATTAACTCTTACATAGAATTTATGCATCCAATACACACCTGAGGTTATATAAATATACAGTGTAATTTGGCAAAATGACAGCTTGATTGGAAGTGACGCACAATGATAATCATCTCAAGCTCTTCACTGACACTCCTGGGCTAATGAGTTACAGTAACTCTGAATAAACTTTAATAGGGGCAACACTGGTAATGATGGAGAAGACGCCATGTGGGACAGTGCGCTAATGCAACGCTGTTTGCTAACCGCCACAACAGGAAAGAAGAAAGAGAGATAATCTATGCACTAGGGATGTGACGGTGAGGATGTTTTCCATTTGATTTCTATCTCTTTCCATCTCTTTTGGTTAAATGCAAGTTTTAACGATCAATATCCATCATAATAGATAGAATGATTGATAGATACACTGCAAAAAATGCTTTTCTCACTCAGTATTTTTGTCTTGTTTCCAGTTCAAATAGCAAAGAAATCTTAAATTAAGAAGCATTTACTAGATGAGTAAAATGCCATAAGATAGTATGTCCTTTTTCTGGGGGAATTAAACAAAATTAAGTGAGTTGATGCTTAAAAAAGCAAAATGATCTGCCAATGGGGTCAGAAAAATAATGTTAATTCAAACAGAAACAACAAGATTATTTTTCTGACCCCGTTGGCAGATTGATTTTTTTTTTAAGCAAAAATCACTTAATTTGATTTATTTCCCCAGAAAACAAGACATAATATCTTATGTCATTTTCCTCATCTAGTCAATCCATCTTGATTTAATAATTTTTAGATATTTGCTGGAAACAAGATAAAAATACTAAGTAAGAGAAGCATTTTTTTGCAGTGTAGAAGCATATATGGATGATAATGTTCCATGATGAACGATAGATGGAACGATGCAAAGATACGCTGGTAGTGAACGCAGCTTTACACAAACGGACTGAAAGACAGATAGATAATCACCCTTTCTTTAACATGTATAACAATCTAACACACCGCTGATCACACATACAAACATCAAACGGCTTGTACAACACAAACTCCTTCCATCAAACACACACTCATCATCATCAGTCCCTCGTTTGCGCTCTTCATCGGACAGAAAAGACCGTCCACACCGTTACTGAAGCCCAACCGGCTCCTCACGCCTCTGTCCGTGGGGCTAACACACACACACACACACACGAAAGCATGAATGGAAAGCAAAGCCGGCGGGACACAAGCGGAAAGCGAGGGATTCTAGCCCACGTTTCCTAGCAACAAGCTAGCGAGGGTCTTTTCAGCACATCGCTCGGGTTAAGACAGATTACTCGTTTCTTTCCCCCCTTCTTTTGCCGGAGGCGTTGGGAACAGAAATAGAAAACCGTCTCTTTAGTCACTTTGTGATTCCTGAATTTGCCTTCATGAGAACCTGGAAAACCTCCACCAATCCCCACAGATCCTGCGTGAGGCGGCAATTACTCTCTTTCTGTGCACCAATGCAGTGTTATCCACCAGACACACACACACACACACACACAGATTACAAACAGGCAATGTAAATGGCAATGTTTAGGGATTTCCCTAATATACGTAGATACAATCTATATTTAACTTATACAGTTATGGCTAGAGATGCACGATATATCGGCCACCATATCGGTATCGGCTGATATCGGTTCATATTTAATGTTATCGGTCCGATAAAAAAACGTGTCCGATTGATATGTTAAAGCCGATAAATAATGTATTATTTCCTTCAGCTGAGACACTTCAGATGCGCACTGTTCAACATGATGATTATGAATTGTGTGGTGGCAATTTTAATGATATTCATTGATCTTTAGTTAAATATAGATGATTCAAAGAATGTCACATGTGTGTCTCTCACTTGTAGTGGGAAAGGATACTGTTTATGTACCTGGGGAGGCAGAAGAGGGAGACACTCCAGAGAACAGACGAACAAGGACCTCTGACCTAGATGTCAGAAGGCCATTTGGTGCAGGGGAGCTTAGTGGGCCAAGTAGTGACGTCTATGGAAAACTACTGGGAGGAAGGCTCTGGGGGGAAGAAGGCCTTGAAACTAAGATAAAAGCTAGTTCAGTCTGTCTGGGGGTGTGTCACTCTTCTGCACAGGGTAACAACTGTGTATTAGACTGCTCCTATTCTTGCAAGAATAAATACTTCTATTTTATATAATTTGACTCTTAGTGTCTCTTACGCAGTGATGTTTGTTTGAGATGAATTTTTGCCACAACAGTTTCTTTAAAAAAAAGTCTCATATCGGCTACATTAATCATGAGAATATTATAATTGTGATCTTGAAACATGGATTTTAATGGTGAAACAAATACATAAATATGGATTTAGATTTATCGGCCGATATATCGGTTATCGGTATCAGCCACAATGTTTATTTCGGTGCATCCCTAGTTATGACTATATTGGATTATTCCATTTCTGTGGTATTTATAAAATACAGCATTGTTTAATTTGTATCTTTATTCTATTGTTTTTATTTATGCTTCTGCTTCTAATGTGTTTATTCATTCTTGTTTTATTACTGACTATTGCAACAAATTACCTTATAAAAACACAAATACATTGAGCAAACATTTCAGCAAGATCATTAAAATTTCTTTTTAAAAGTATGTATAAAAATGCAAAAATCCCCCATCTTTTTTGTTGTTGTAGTTATTGATCCATCGGGCTTTTATAGCTCATAATATAATGTGAAATTAATAAAAATTAATAAAATTTAGCTGTTTTTCCTTCATATTTTCATTATTTGTATTTATTTTTATTCATTTATTAAATTTTAGGCTCAAACTAAGCAAAAATGCAATTTGTTGCAGATGCTGATATTTATATGGACAAAAACAATTTATTCTGATGCTTGTAATGTAAATAAACGAGATCTTTGTTTTTTACAGTACAGCAGATACTGACATGAAATTCATATTAATATCAGTCTTCACTTTATATCTGCCAATAATGTCTTGATATAATGCTCAGTTTTATGATCAAAGCTCTGTAGTTTTAAAACATATAATGCAATGCAATTTAATGATGATTGAAATAAACGTTCCTCAAAACCCTGATGATCACATTTGATACTCATGATTTTTCTATAAAATTATGTCTGGATAATCAAGTAAACCTCAATCCAGTAATTAACAATATAGAAGTTATTAAGTTTATTTGATCAAAATCAGTAAAGATTTCACAGCAAAAAGACATGAGCTGTACTGTATCTTCCTGAATAATAATGAACACAGACATTAGAAAGAAACTCCTCCTTCTGTGGGACACAAAAGAAGATATTCTGAAGAACACAACATTGGACCCCATTGACTTTCATTGTATGTATATAAAAAAAAACTGAGACATTCTTAAATATCGTCTTTTGTGCTCGTACAGGTTTGGAACGACATAAGGAAGAGTAAATGAGGACAGGATGATTATTTCAGGGAAGAACTTTTCCTCAAAGTTAAGTAAAACCCTTAGCTATAATGTCACGGAGAGTTTCATTAATAATTGAATTTGCAGGATTAACCATTAAACCAGCATATTTTCTCTAATCAACAAAAGCTGGATTCTAACACTCCTGAAGGGTCACCAAGAAAATGCAAATCTCCTCTTCATCACGGATATATTTTGGTCAGATACACACGGTTAGTAACATCAAAGGCTCTCCGGCTAGTTGCGAATGCAAGTGTCTTCACGCAGTAAAGGATTGTGGGATTGAATGCTGAAGGGTTCGCTCTGCTGGTCTTCAGCAGAATCACAAGACATGTAAATGAATGAGACTTCACTGAGACGAGAACACAATGTTCTCTTCAGAGGAAATCTGAGACTGTCTTTCCACGCAAGAGATTTAAATGAACGAGTTTGAGAGATTTAGTGTCATTTCATCGTTCATGTCCTTCTCGATCAACGTCTAAACGGCTGTTCACACTCATAGCGATTTTGCAGACTGATTTTTCAAAGAAAGTTGGTGATTTGGCAATGTTGAAATGAAGCGCTAAAAGCTTGGTGTGCAAATCTGAGGCAGACATGAAGAACATGCATTTATTCTACTGCATTTTGTGCTGTAAATGCAAACACTGTCATAGTCAACACGGTCTTTTGCAATATTGGATTTATGAAGCAACATTATACTTGAGTGAACTATAAAAATGATGTAAACAGTGACACATGCAGCGACAAAAAAAAAAAACATGCTTATGTCTGCATTTTTGTCGTTTGAATTTTGTCTTTTTTCTTTTTTTTTGCCAATTGAAAAAAAAATTTGGTCTCAGCCAAAACTATTTTGGAGGGAAATCCTAGACCGAAAGAGTGACGTTAAATCACTGGATGAGCTACAACAGCCAGGTTAACATGTCAACTGTGTGGACGCAACCAAAAATTATATTACAGTATCAATATGTCAAACTTGTTCAGCTAAAACATCAAGCAGCAAAAAACTGATTTACAAGAGCACAAGTTATGGTATTTTAAAGGCTCCTAATGTTGTTTTGGAGTCTCCTACAAAAGGTTTACATGGTCAAAAAACACTTTGATTTTACTACACACTGCAGTATCAGCTCTTTTTTCAAGGTGTCAAATGTCAATACACACAGGGATGCAAACAGTAACAATGGCGTCGACTTTACAATATCAATTTTAAATTGTACTTTTATTAAACGTGCCATTGTTCTTCTGTAGTATCACACTGAACTCACCGACAGCTTCAGCGATTATAAAAGGAGCACTCTAGCTTTGTGTAATTGACCATTCGCAGGGAGTTTGATTGACAGGCGATCTGACCAATCATAATCCGCCATCCGCCAAATCCGCCATTTTTGTCCGCCAAAGCCGTCGGGAGTTAGTAGATTAACGTTGGAGGATTTGAACTTGAGAAACGGTGTGTACTGACGTCTTTCCACAGTTAAAACACATTCCTTCTGATGTTCATTTATGTTTATTTGATGCTGTAAGTGAACTAGAAGGAAGAGATGATCGGTTCACGAGCGGCTTTAACTGAGCGATCTGTCAGACACATTACAGAGACACAAAACGGTGTTTATTGTTCAAATTTCTTTTAAAAATGACTTCGAGACTTTGTTTCATATCAAAAGTAAGCTGGTCTGTGTCAGTGTGTTGTCAGTGTCCTCTCTGCTCAGCGATGTGTTTCACTGCGTGAGAACATGGTGTGTGTGAGAGGCGTGGCTTGTCGGACATAGCAACAGTAACTAAAGTGGGCGGGTCTTTGCGAACGGTCAATTCAGTCAAAAAATGTTTTTAAAAAAAAGTTATTACACTTTTTTTGAGTTCCTACTTCAGTACAAATAATTGCCAAACTTTTAGAAAAAAATGTCTTTATGATTTGATATTTTATAATACTGAATTTATGATGTCTAAATACAAATTTAAAAGCAAAATGTGTGTGGAAAAAAAAGAGAGGATACGGCTTATCAAAGTGCTCACCTGGCGCCATCTACTGGTTATAGTAGTAATTTTATTTTGAAAATAAAAGTGTTTGTTTGCCACTCATCTTGAGACTTTCAGTTTTACAAATGGGGACAACCTTTGAAGGATGAACAAATAATGTTTTAGTCATCACATTAAAAATCACATTTAAACAGCTTTGAAGTGCTGGAAAAAGTGTTAAGCACTTGAAAGTCCTTGATAAATCACTCTCAAAAGGCCATACGAACCCTAAAATGAATAATGTAAAAACATTCGACTATTTATTTAGAATGGTTTAGAATGGAATAGTTAGCGTTACTACATTAAATCCATGGTGAATGTTGGTGATTTGTGGAATGAAAAGCCTTATATAACTTGTCCGCTCCTGGTTTCCACATCAGCGCTGTGTAATGTGAAATCTATGTTGTAACTCGCACATCTCTACAGGAAAAATCCTCTATAACTCTGAATCTAAACTGCAAAGTAAACATCATGTCCTGATCGTCAGATCAATCTGAAAGACTCAGACACGGCTTAGGAACACAGGAACACTGAACACTCGATGTATCTTCACCTGCTGTGATCACAAACATCCATTAGAAAGACAGACAAAGCGTGTATTAACGCCCCACCGTTGAGAGGCAAATGAGTTTAAGTGCAATAATGCAGCCACATCATGCATTATGCCTTGACGTGTTTCAGGCTCTACTAGAACAGGTTTTCCTGCTTGAATGTTGATTATTCTCCTCATATTCTCCATTGTTGCGGCTCCTCTCTTCCCAGTCTGTCAGTAACGCTCTGTTTACTTCCTGTCTCTATGAAGCCCCTCCTTCTGAAAAGCACACTGTGCTCTGATTGGTCGGCTGGAGCAGTGTGTTGTGATTGGTCGAGCGCTTCAAGTGTGTTTGGAAAATGCCCCGCCCGTTTCCATATAACCACATGTGCTTATAATAAACAGAACAGTACTGTGTGTTGATGTGGAGTGGATGCTAATAGTTATTTTCATATAGTTATTATCATTCTTGGTGTGAATCAGTGATGCGCGGGTTGATCCAAAATGAGTGGGTGCCTGCGGTAAACACTAGTTTACGCGGCTGCCCAGAGACGTGGCTCGTCGCACGTGAGGCTGTAGTGTGTGTGTGTGTGTGTGTGTAAGCTTCCCAACCCAGATAGATAGAAAATATGTGGAAATGATCCAAAGTTTCCCTTTGTGCCAGACTCGATGCCAGAATCACACAATGCAACATTTTCGACAAGATAATTGCTGCCAAAACCGGTAACACGGTAAATCTGATACGGCACTTAGAAGCGCCTGCGGTCACCCGCGGTTACCCGGAGTTACGAGTCATCCAAAAATATTTTTAATGATATTCGGGTCGCGGTCGGTCGGGTCGTTTGAAAAAAGATGCAAATTAAACCTTTGTATTAGTAGCCTACTAGACATAATTTTCTATGAAATATATAGGCCTACACTTTATTGGCTGAATAACTGGCACGAAGATGACACACAAGCTCAGTCAACAGTTCTCGGTTCTGTACTGGAGATCCGAGAACCACTGTAGCCTGCCTGTGCGTTCGGTAGTACGCGGATGCGCAGGATCAGCTGCTCGTGCTCATCACTTCTCTCAGCAGTGGCACCAACATGTCTCAGTTCAGTGAACTGAGTAAAATATTATATACTTCGGGATATTGGTTTATTTCGATTCGGAGGGACTGTCAGGCATGTCTGAAAGTGAGTAACTTTAGTAACTTGTGGATCAGCACTGACGCAAGACGCGAACTGTTTCGAACGATTCAGTTTGATTTAGTGTACTGGTTCGACCGGTTCACTAAAAAGAACCGGTTCAAAAGAACGATTCGTTCACGAACCGGCCATGTCTATGATCACTAGTCTGCAGAGAGATGGAGGCGGCAAGAGAAAAGGTGAAGACTGGGGAGTGGAAGCACCGAAATAATGAAAGATGATGACCAAAGTGCTGGCTTTATGTGTACGTCTTCTTGCGATGCTGTGTTGTTACACGTCTATGGCCCAATGACGCTACGATGAGCATTTACTACTTTTAAAAAATGCGGTCAGGAAGCGGGTCGGGTACAATATTTTCATACATTTTTTTGCAGTCCGAGTTGCGGGCGGGTTAGTTGAAAACGTCAGTCGGGTGCGGGATCTTTATACATTGACCCGCGCATCACTGGTGTGAATGGGCCTTTAGACGAATAAGATCACATGATACCAGAGAGACATGTGAGATCATGGGCTCTGTCATACAACTGGCGCAACGCCTCACTCACTCACTCGCTCACTCACTCACTCACTCACTCACTCACTCACTCACTCACTCACTCACTCACTCACTCACTCACTCACTCACTCACTCACTCACTCACTCACTCACTCACTCACCTCACTCACTCACCTCACTCACTCACCTCACTCACCTCACTCAGCCACCTCACTCACCCACCTCACTCACCCACCCACTTCAAATTTTCATTAATTTTAATTAATTTTCAGTGAGTGAGAGAGTGAATGACCAGCATCACTGGTGTGAATGGGCCTTTAGACGAATAAGATCACATGATACCAGAGAGACATGTGAGATCATGGGCTCTGTCATACAACTGGCGCAACGCCTCACTCACTCACTCACTCACTCACTCACTCACTCACTCACTCACTCACTCACTCACTCACTCACTCACTCACTCACTCACTCACTCACTCACTCACTCACTCACTCACTCACTCACTCACTCACTCACTCACTCACTCACTCACTCACTCACTCACTCACTCACTCACTCACTCACTCACTCACTCACTCACTCACTCACTCACTCACTCTTCAAATTTTCATTAATTTTAATTAATTTTCAGTGAGTGAGTGAGAGAGTGAGAGAGTGAGAGAGTGAGAGAGTGAGAGAGTGAATCACTCACTCACTCCACTCACTCCACTCACCTCACTCACCTCCATCTAAATAGCGAATCCGCCACAGCGCGAGAGAAACTGGCTTTTAAATGGACAGGGATACGTGACTCTGATTGGTTTATTGCACAATACACCCAAAACACACCCATTACTCATTAATGGTTCAAATTTTTCAACTTGCGCGGAAGACGTTCGCGGCAAACGCGTCACCCAATTCGCGTCATTCGCGACGCCCGGCGCCAATGATGCGTCTATTCGCGTCTTTGCATTGACTTTGTATGTAATCTACTCGCGCAAATAATAAAATTCACTCTCTCACTCACCTCACCTCACTCACCCACTCTACTCACTCACCTACTCTACTCCCTCTACTCACTAACCCACTCTACTCACCTACTCACTCACTCTACTCACTCACCCCACTCTACTCACCTCACCTCACTCACTCACCTCACCTCACTCACCCCACTCACCCCACTCAATCTACTCACTCACTTCCTCTACTCACCTCACTCACTCTACTCACCTCACTCACTCTACTCACCCCACTCTCTCACTCAATCTACTCACTCTACTCACTCTACTCACTCTACTCACTCTACTCACTCTACTCACTCACTCTACTCACTCTACTCACTCTACTCACTCTACTCACTCTACTCACTCTACTCACTCTACTCACTCTACTCACTCTACTCACTCACTTCCTCTACTCACCTCACTCAGTCTACTCACCTCACTCACCCCACTCTCTCAATCACTCTACTCACTCTCTCACCTCACTCAGTCTACTCACTCACCTCACTCACCCACTCTACTCACCTCACCCACTCTACTCACTCACCTCACTCACTCACCTACTCTACTCACCCACCTCACTCACTCACCTACTCACTCAATCTACTCACTCACTCACTTCTTCTACTCACCTCACCCACTCTACTCACTCTACTCACTCTACTCACTCTACTCACTCTACTCACTCTACTCACTCTACTACTCACTCTACTACTCACTCTACTACTCACTCTACTACTCACTCTACTACTCACTCTACTACTCACTCTACTACTCACTCTACTACTCACTCTACTACTCACTCTACTACTCACTCTACTACTCACTCTACTACTCACTCTACTACTCACTCTACTACTCACTCTACTACTCACTCTACTACTCACTCTACTACTCACTCTACTACTCACTCTACTCACTCACTCTACTCACCTCACCCCACTCTCTCACTCACCTACTCACTCACTTCCTCTACTCACCTCACTCACCCCACTCTCTCAATCACTCTACTCACTCTCTCACCTCACTCAGTCTACTCACTCACCTCACTCTACTCACTCACCCACTCTACTCACTCACCTACTCTACTCACCTCACCCACTCTACTCACTCACCTCACTCTACTCACTCACTCACCTACTCTACTCACCCACCTCACTCACTCACCTACTCACTCACCTCACCTCACTCTACTCACTCACCTACTCTACTCACCTCACCCACTCTACTCACTCTACTCACTCACTCACCTACTCTACTCACCCACCTCACTCTAAATAGCGAATCCGCCACAGCGCGAGAGAAACTGGCTTTTAAATGGACAGGGAGACGAGACTCTGATTGGTTTATTGCACAATACACCCAAAACACACCCATTACTCATTAAGAGAATAGAGACAACCCTTTTAGACCACGACCATTTTTCCCACCGTTAAACTAGCCAAAGTGGATTGGGACGCCCTAAGCGCACCCGTGACCGTGAGCTCAGACCGTTAAAGTAGTGCCCCATCACTCACCAGGCAGACGTGGTGCTGGTCCTGGAAAGCGTGTTGAAGTTGAGGGATCCAGGGACTGGAGTTCAAGGCCAGGATCGCTCTCTCCTCCTCAAAGAACGCCACCTACACAAGACAAGCAGAACTTAGCTTTATTAGATCCTGAGATACATGCAACAGATACTAGTAGGGCTGGGTACCGAGTTCGGTACTTTTTAGGTACCGTCCGAATTGCCTAGATACTACCGAGTACCGAACCATGGCTTGTTTTTCGGTACCTAAGTGGTTAATCTCGTCAACGTCAGTGAAACAATAAGCATGCAGCATGATTGGCTGTGGCGGAAAAACACTAGTTTACGCGGCTGCCCAGAGACGTGGCTCGTCGCACGTGAGGCTGTAGTGTGTGTGTGTGTGTAAGCTTCCCAACCCAGATAGATAGAAAATATGTGGAAATGATCCAAAGTTTCCCTTTGTGCCAGACTCGATGCCAGAATCACACAATGCAACATTTTCGACAAGATAATTGCTGCCAAAACCGGTAACACGGTAAATCTGATACGGCACTTAGAAGCGCACAGAATACACTTGAGAGTAATGGTGTGTTCAGACCGAACGTGAATAGAGCGTCAAATACGCGTCTATCGCGTCTAGTTAGACGCTTGAATCTTCCGCTCGAGTTCAAATTTTTCAACTTGCGCGGAAGACGTTCGCGGCAAACGCGTCGCCCAATTCGCGTCGACGCCCGGCGCGAATGATGCGTCTATTCGGGTCTTTGCATTGACTTTGTATGTGATCTACTCGCGCAAATAATAAAATTCGCGTTCGGTGTGAACACACCATTAGTAAACACTTGTTCATTAATAAACAATTAAAATATCTCCTTGCTTTTGTTTCCCGACACATCCATAATCATTAGTCTCCTTTTGCCAGTGCTGTGCGGCAGCTTCATGTGTGCGGAGCGCGAGGCATATATCCGCACCCCAGTAGCCTATATTTAATTTAATTCACATTTATTTGTATAGCATTTTTCACAATACATATCGTTTCAAAGCAGCTTTACAGAAAATGCATGTGTCTAAATTACAATTTAGAGTGATCTGTTATCAGAGGTGACAGTGTAATGCATTTCAATTAATTTTCATTCAGTTTCATTGTTAAACAATGCATTAAGTTAAGGCAGAAACAATGAGCTCATTGAAGTAAAGAATGCATGTTGTTAAATGATTAGGAAACATAGAAAACTTCAGCATTGGTGCTTTTTTACATACTCAAAATATGAGTGTAAAAAAGTCAACAAACTGAAAAAATAAAAAATAAAAATTAGGTAATGTTATATTGTTAAAACTGGTTACATAAAATTGGTATCGAAAAAAGTATCGTTCAGGAACCGGTATCGAAGTCAAGGTATCGGTATCGAACAGTTTGTTACGATACCCAGCCCTAGATGCTAGTTGACTCAGTTTGCCACTTTGTTGATGCTTTTATGCATTTATCACAGTGCTAATAGTCCTGGAGTAACAGAAGGTTAGATCTCTTGCTCAAGGACACCGTGATGATAGTAAACGCCGCTCATTCATGGAATCATGTTGCACACAAACACGACGAGCACTAAAAGAAGAGTGAAGCTTTGTTGGGGAATTCTTTCACCCTGATGCGAAATTCACATTTGCATGCAATCTTATTGAAATTATTAGATTTCAATGGTAAAAGATTTGCAGTAAACAGTTACTGACACTAATTCCTAATTTTGTTGTGTTTCAAGTTCTGATCGAGGCCAGACACTACAGGCAAAACAGTGTTCATAAAGTGTTTTTAGTGGACAGAAAACATCCAAAATACACTTTTAACTGTATCTTTTAGAGCACTTTATCTATTTGCGTCTGTAGACTTCGATTACAGTGTAACCTTTAAAGCCCGTTTCTCAAAATGAGTTTTTCCTCCTACGTTGAGCCAGAAATCTCCACTCCAGTAACACTTACATACACCAAACTCTACAGTTCTATATTATATTCTGAAGTTTTTACGGAGGGGTTTGTTCATATATCATTTTCCTGATTTTACACAACATTTTATTCCTAACAAAATGGCGAAAATGTATTTATTTTTGGCTGTTGACAGTATTTTCTGTGATAAATCGAGATATCCAAAATCCCCTCTGTAAAAACCTTTGATTCTAATACATAAAAAAAAATTAAACAAGAATTTTGAACCTGACTTCATCCAATGTTCAGATTTTTGTTCTAGAAATGTATGCAAATAGTACATATTTAATTAGATAGCGCCTCAATTGCATATTTAAACATAACATTTCTGAAAACTTGTAGTACAAAATAATGTTTGCAATTATTAATGTAATCAATCAACTGGTGAAGTATTAAGCAAGATTTTGCACTAATAATGTTTCACTGTTGGCCGAGAGTAACATGACCGAATAAGAAACCAAACGACTGACATAATATGTGACCCTGGACCACAAAACCAGTCACATGACATGGGTCAACTTTTTTTATAAATTGAGATTTATGCATCATCTGAAAGTGGAATAAACACGCAAATATCATTTTACAAGACTGTTTTGCGCACTATTTCAGTCACAACACGGCAACCAGAGGAGGCGCTGAAACCATCAACTGTCGATGCTGTTCTCTTCATAACTCGTACGGAGAAGGATATATTTATGTAAATAGTTGTGCAACTGCACAAACTTTGTTTTGAAGTTTAAAGTTTGCGTTCCAGAGGAATTTGTGACGGTTTCACCTGTTCAACCACATCAAAGTTTCGTAATTAGTAAGTCCGAGCTTTTTCTCTTTTTTTTTTGTGTGCTGTGGCCGCTGTGACTTGGTGAAACGGTGTTTGTACATGCATGTGTGTTTAATTATCGTTGCAAGCAATCATAAAATACAGATTATTGCAACAAAAATAGGTATTTCTGTGAGAAACGGACCTCGGGTTTGGGCTTAAAATATAACCGCCATGGTCGGGTTAAATGATTTCGGGTTCGGCTTCAGTTTAAAGCCCGTGCAGACCTCTACTTGTGACTGGGTTTGTGATCCAGGGACACATATTAACATGCAACTCAAAGCTTTCACCAAGGCCTGGTCTTCACCGTAACTCACCTTGTCCTGAGAACGCAGCCTGGTTTTGTCCATGATCTTCATGGCGTACACGTCTCCTGTCGCTCTCTCCTTCACCACCTGCACCTCAGAGAAGTGTCCTCTTCCCACAATCCCCCTCACCTCAAAATCCCTCTTACCAGGGAGCAGTTCCTGGACTTCAGCCACCACTTCACAATCTGAGACACACAAACCAACACCATCACAACACTACAGATACAAGGCTATCTGACTGGTTTCATGACACACAAGTAAAGATTAAATTGGAGGAAAGGTATTAATCGTTGAAATTTAATGATTGTTTTTTTAACAGGTCATGTTGAATTATTGTGTGCCTGATAGGGGTGTAACGGTACATGTATTCGTATTGAACCGTTTCGGTTCGAGGCTTCCGGTTCGGTACGCATACAAACCGAACAATTCCTTGGACCATTTTTCCTGCCGACAAAATTCGCGCTGGCGCGACCACCACAACGTTGCGCAACATCAAATGGCAAACTGCGCTACTCATTATGTGGTAATCTTCATTGCCATTTAAGTGAAATTACTGAACTTAAATAAACAAGCTTGATAAAAATAATCATTCTAGAAGAAAATTTCAAATGGCTTTTGCATTTGAACTCTTTATATATTTAAATGTTATTTTTAATGTGATGACCAAAACATTACTTGTTCATCCTTTAAAGATGACACCCATTTATAAACCTGAAAGTTTCAAGATGTAGGAAAACTCGCAGTTATTTAAAAAATATTTTTTCTTTCAACAAATAGGAAATTTCTCTGGCATTTCTTACTTTTTGCTGTATCGAAAACGTACCGAACCGTGACTTTAAAACCGAGGTACCAAACCGTGATTTATGTGTACCGTTACACCCCTCGTGCCTGACAGAGTTCAGTGCTCATCTCACGTGTGTGGGAGAGAAAATATATATGGCTTGTATATAAGTGCATAATATGTAAGCCTACTTTGGACATTTCACATTTGCAATTAAATAAAGCATCATCTAGCACTAGCAGGGTTTCCCCAGGTTTGATCACCCCAAATTTAAGACTTTAAGACCTTTTTAAGACCACTTTAATGAAAATGAAGACCTACATCGCACCCATTTTGCAGCCGTAAAACACCAGATCAAATCCCAATAATGACTATTACTAACAAATGTTTTAATTAAAAAATAGATTATAAAAAAACTCATTCAACAAAATGTTTTTGGTAAATTTCAAACATTCATAACAGTAAACAGATAAACTAACAGATAGACAGATTAGATAGGAGACAGGAGAGAGAGAGAGCAATAGACAGATATTAGAAAGAGAGAGAGCAATAGATAGATAGGAGAGCGAGAGAGAGGTAGATAGGAGAGCGAGTTTTCAGTACATCACAACAACAAATCACAGTAGCTACCAGTTCTTTAGCTCAACACCTTTGGCAACAATCTCTTCGTCTATATTCTTAAGCTCAGCCAGTTTGTCTTTGTGGCTCCTTCCGAAAGCGTTCGATTTTACAATAAGTTCAGTCATCTTGCTTCCTTTGAAGGTTACAGTTTGACAAGAGTTTAGAGTGCGACAAAAGCACTACGTTGTGTTTTATTGCGAGTGTAAACAAATAAGTAAACACTTTGCTGTTTGATGAACAAAATGACGGAGTATGTTTTTATGTTTCCACTGTTCGATCGCGTCCGTGCCTGACACACACACACACAGTTCGATCCGTCTCTCTCTCTCTCTATCTCTCACACACACACACACACATTTCGATCGCGCCTCTCTCTCTCTCACACACACACACACAGTTCGATCCGTCTCTCTCTCTCTCTCTCTCTCTCTCTCTCTCTCTGAACAAAACAAAGAAGTGAGTTTGATGATGTATGATGACGCTTTGCAGGAGACCGCGATGATTGATCAAGGCTGCAGAGATTGGTCAAAATTGCAAGGCGCACTGAATTCACGGGGATTTGTTGAAGTTGCGTTAATAGTTGCGATCGCGACATCCTGGAGGGACTGGTTTTTCCCCCCATTTCACCTTGCGTTGCAGTCTGGTTGACTTTGAATAAATAGGCTAGTATAATGAAATTTAAGACCTTCGTTTAAAAAATTAAGACTTGACAACAGAATTTAAGACTTTTTAAGGCCTTAATTTAGAAACATGAAATTTAAGACCTTTTAAGACCCCGCGGCTACCCTGACTAGCATATCAGGATAGCGTTAGATTTTAGTGCATTTGTGCATAAAAAATAGTTTATTCCCTAAAAAAGTACAACCAACTTTTTTAATGTAACTTCACACGCATTTACTTTAATATATTTTTGTGTTTTTTTTAACAAAGTAGGAAATAATCTGTCCATCATCTATTAAAGTAATTAATTAATTAATAATATTTAAATTAATCATTAGCTTATCAGTCAGAATTCCAGTACCATTGTATTACTAGAAAAGTCTGTAGTGAACAGTGAAGTTTTGTTCTGTATTTAAAGGGATAGTTCACCAAAAAAATCAATTACTCATCCTCGTCGGTCCAAACTTGTACGCCTTTCTTATATGAAACAGACACTTACATTTACTGACAAAGTTGGCCACATGTTTGATCTTCATGAGCTCGGGTGAGGCGCACTCCTGATAGAGCAGCAGCAGAGCATCGATCAGCCCTTCTCTGGTCACTACATTCAGTCCTGTAGAGCCCGACACACTGCACTTCCCCTGGAAAACACACACATCCACTTTACAACGCAAGACCTCAAACAGGGAGACGGCTTGAACACTAATCTATCAGACTATATTTCACAGAAATGCAATAATCACATCTTTAAATCCAGTTAGAGACACACCGAACATCTAGTAGAACAGATGTCTCCACCATGATGAAGCCGGTTTAGGGGGCTTGTGTTGTTGGGAGAGAAATATTGCAAAATCGCCACTTTAAAAAAAAATAAAGCCAATAGCCTGACAAAACGATGTCTGTAATAGAGTACTAGTTCATCGCATGCTTTTTTCAAAACCTAGAGCAGGAAATTTTTTGCAATGATAACCGTTTAAAATTGTAGAATAATTCATTGTTCAAGCATGTGATTGTCTGAGGTCAAAAAAAGAAGGAAAACGTTTTGCCAGTTCAATATGACTGATAATAATATAATTTTCTTTGTATTATTTAAATAATACAATTTAGTGTTTATTAATAATAATTAGTAATAGTACAAGTTAGGGGTGTAACGGTACATGTATTCATAAAAGTGCATCTATCCATGATAAAAGTGCATCTATCCATGATAAAAGTGCATCTATTTTTATAAAAGTGCATCTATCCATGATAAAAGTGCATCTATCCATGATAAAAGTGCATCTATTTTTATAAAAGTGCATCTATCCATGATAAAAGTGCATCTATCCATGATAAAAGTGCATCTATTTTTATAAAAGTGCATCTATCCATGATAAAAGTGCATCTATCCATGATAAAAGTGCATCTATCCATGATATTAGAAAGAGAGAGAGCAATAGATAGATAGGAGAGCGAGAGAGAGGTAGATAGGAGAGCGAGTTTTCAGTACATCACAACAACAAATCACAGTAGCTACCAGTTCTTTAGCTCAACACCTTTGGCAACAACCTCTTCGTCTATATTCTTAAGCTCAGCCAGTTTGTCTTTGTGGCTCCTTCCGAAAGCGTTCGATTTTACAATAAGTTCAGTCATCTTGCTTCCTTTGAAGGTTACAGTTTGACAAGAGTTTAGAGTGCGACAAAAGCACAACGTACATGTATTCATAAAAGTGCATCTATCCATCATAAAAGTGCATCTATCCATCAAAAAAGTGCATCTGTCCATCATAAAAGTGCATCTATCCATCATAAAAGTGCATCTGTCCATCATAAAAGTGCATCTGTCCATCATAAAAGTGCATCTATCCATCATAAAAGTGCATCTGTCCATCATAAAAGTGCATCTGTCCATCATAAAAGTGCATCTGTCCATCATAAAAGTGCATCTATCCATCATAAAAGTGCATCTATCCATCATAAAAGTGCATCTGTCCATCATAAAAGTGCATCTGTCCATCATAAAAGTGCATCTGTCCATCATAAAAGTGCATCTGTCCATCATAAAAGTGCATCTGTCCATCATAAAAGTGCATCCATCATAAAAGTGCATCTGTCCATCATAAAAGTGCTCAACTTAATTAAATTAAGGAAAACTTACATTTTTCCAACAAAATTGAATTAGCTTGAAATGATTTGTTGTAATGTTGTCATATGAACTTAAAGTCATTCAGTCAAGACTACTAAAACAATTTGTGTCATTTCCTACTATATAGTTTTTCCATTCCTAGAGAAAATTAATCATTAGCTTATCAGTCAGAATTCCAGTACCATTGTATTACTAGAAAAGTCTGTAGTGAACAGTAAAGTTTTGTTCTGTATTTAAAGGGATAGTTCACCAAAAAAATCATTCACTCATCCTCGTCGGTCCAAACTTGTACGCCTTTCTTATATGAAACAGACACTTACATTTACTGACAAAGTTGGCCACATGTTTGATCTTCATGAGCTCGGGTGAGGCGCACTCATGTTAGAACTTTTATGGAAAGAGCCAGGACATTTTTTAATATAGCTCTGACTGTATTCATCTGAAAGAAGAAAGTAATATACACCTAGGATGGCTTGAGGGAGAGTAAATCATGGGCTAATTTTCATTTTTGGGTGAACTATCGCTTTAAAATACCCCTGCACATATATGTTAATGATCTCGTGGCCACATTCATGAACCAAGCGCCACAGACTCTCACCTGAAGAAGCTGATTGAGTCGAGCGCAGCGGATAGTGATGGAGTCGCCAGTGGCCAGGTCTCGAACACTGCCTTGACCTCCATACTTAAACTTCAGCATCACTGCAGGACAAACATGATCAAGACACCCAATTAGTACAACATGCTAATGATGATGTCCATTACACTAGGGCTGTGTTCCAATCCTAGTGATCAATAGCTTTTAATCAGTGACAATTTTACTATGTGTTGCCAATATGATGCTTTTTTCCCTCTTCTTTTTTCTGTGTGACATTGTAAAGTACATTGTGTTGTTTTAATTGTGCTGTTTAAATAAAGTTGCTATTGCTGCCTAGCTAGACGGCAATTATGATGCACAGAAATGCTGTCCAAGTAGGCAGGATTGAGACACATCTAAACTGTATTAGTGATAACAGCTCTAAAACACATAAAAACAGAATTATCAATATTAATAGGCTTATAATTAAGCGTTTAGTTTCATTTAAGTCTGTTTTTTGGCGTAATTTAAACTAAATGACCCGTCTTTCTTAATTCTAAGTCTTGTAACGTTATCCATGTAAAACTATAACACTTAGGCCTACATGTAGTTTTATTTCGTTTTTATTACTACCCAAGAAGCTAAACGGAATATTTGTATGTTTAAAAATACATTTTTCACACGAGAAGAATATTTATACTGAATATTAATTAAATCATCTAAACTTAAATTCATCTGTGACCGTGTTCAACAATTTAGTATCAAATCATTCTCAGGATAATAAACATCAAAACAGATTAACTGATCCTCTCACACATCAAACATGACAGCAAACTACCCCTGTCATTAAACAAACATATTATGAGAATAAAATGACATCGCTTCTGAAATCATTCATAAGGAAATTTGACATCGCGCAACAATATTTCAGTTTGACACTTTCCCTCGTCATTTACCGTTGAGTTCATAACGTTCGTTTTTAACAGACAAATCGAGCCCAGTTCGAAAGAAAATGAGAAATATGCTCACCAAATGTTCATGTGAGAATATCTGAACCAATAAAAAAGATTAATCTCTAAAATTTAGATGAACATCGCTGACTGACTCTGACTGACTGACTGAACCTTCAACGTTTCCTGGTGAATTTCAAATTTAGCGCGTTCGGCGCGACAATTCATTTGTCGACGCATCCAAAATACGTCACGTCGTTCGCAAAAGCCCCGCCCACAATCACCATTCTCTGCGACAAATAGTTTTGTTGTTGTTGTTATCGGGGAATAAATACATACATTATGAAGTATATACAACATAAATGTGAATTATAATATAATTGCTAACGTAAGGCTTCAAAAGCTCAATGTTAAACTGGGAATAGCTCATTTTTGCAACATAAAAAGTCAAAAGTAGATTGATGATTAATACCTTAGCTATAGTTTATATAAATAACTCCCGTAAATGAAGGTCAAGTCAAGCACATTGCATCAAGGGATATGCACTAAAGAAAGAACATGGTGAAAAATCATTGTAAGGCAAATCAGTTTTATGTGTTTAGTTCTTTTAAAGCCGCTTTACAGAATATCACTGAACGTTAAAGAAAATATGATTTTAAGAACATTTCAGGACTCTAATGCTTATAAAAGACTGATTCAGCTTTCTCAGTGATAGAAGCCGAACTCTGGGTAAAGTTTTGGTGTTCAGGTTTACATCACAACACACTGACCTTTGACACACACACAACATCTGACGCGCCCCAGAGAACAGCAGCATTTCTCTTATCGAGTCTCATTGGCTTGTGGAGATCTGGTTTCCCTGGCGATGCCTGTGAGCGCCATGGCAACAGCCTCCCCGAGCTGGGATGGAGAGAGACATGGGAAATTATAGAGACATAAAAAGAGAAAATAGCCGTCTAGAACAGGTAGAAACGATCTGAGACGACAGACGATATCAGCAGCAGAAATACACAAATTAATCCATAATCAGGATTGTGGAGATCAAATATAATCATTTAAAGGAACAGTTCATCCATAAATCCCAATTCTCAGCCTTATGGTATTTTGGAGCACAAAAAAAGATGGTTAGCAAAAGCTTGACCACAAAAACACTGTCAAACTTTATTATTGCACATAAAATTCCCATGCATTTGGATCACACACATAAACTACTAAACTGAATGTGATGCATATTTCTCAGTCATGCATAAATTAATTGCATTTATGCATTTAAAAAAAAATCATGCCATATTTGCATCTGTATGATTGATCAGATTTTATTCAAACTGCTTAGAAATCTGTTCATTGCGAATTTGAAAACTACATTTATTCTGTTAAAAAGTATGATCAGGATTCATGTTTAAAATACAAAAATATAAGATACAAGATACAATATTCAATTAACTAAACATGCATGAGACGAGCATGTGTCAGGAAACCCAGAATACACAACTTAATCCATAATCAGGATTGTGGAGATCAAATATAATCATTTAAAGGAACAGTTCACCCATAAATCCCAATTCTCAGATCTCTTATGGTATTTTGTAGCACAAAAACACTGTAAAACAGTTTCACGAGATTATTGCACATAAAATTCCCATGCATTTGAATCACACACATAAACTAATAAACTGAATGTGACGCATATTTGACAGTCATGCATAAATAAATTACATTTATGCATTTAAAAAACAAAAATCATTCCATATTTGCATCTGTATGATTGTATTTGATTCTCATCAGATTTTAAAATTGCTTAGAAATCAGTTCATTGTGAATTTGAAAACTACCTTTATTCTGTTCAAGAGTATGATCATGTTTAAAAATAGCAATAGCAACATTCAATTAATTAAAATGCATGAGATTTAAATCAAGTTGACGTTAAATATGTAAACGACCTGATTATTGTGTTTAAAACACATTCAGTTCATCAGCAGTTACAGAAATCTGACCTCTTTCAATATAATAATTAATAATAAAAATATGCATCACATTAAGTTCATTAGTTTACCTGATCCAAATGGATGGAAATTTTAAATGCAATTCAAATACATAAATCTTTAAGTCCCCCTGTGGTGTAAATCCAGCTTTTAATGTTGTTTATGTGTCTCTGTGGTGTTTTTAATACGCTTTAAGACACACCGTGTGTAAGTTCATAAGTCGACAGCATTGCTGAGTATTTCCTGCTTAAAACTGCAGTGAAGCAAAGACAGTCTCAAAAACACGGTTTGAAATCGCTGGTGTTTCTGACGTCACAAACGACCTTGTAACCAATCAGATCAACGTGTGATCGTCAACCAGTGGATCTCTGAGCTGAGTGAGTGAGTGGAGGCGGGGCTCATTTGCATATTCATAGAACCGCGCATACTAAATGAGGCGAGGGTGTCGAGTTACATTCAAGATATTTTAAAGCATTTTTCAAGAAAAAAAAAAAAACGTTTAAATATGTCATTTTGCTGAGTTTTAAGGGATGAAATGATTGACAGGGGGACTTTAAATCTGTCTCTCTCATGAAGCATCATATCCTGAGACACAGACGCCTGTTATGATGCAGCAGAAAGAAAACTACATCATACGACAATGACCTTAAGTGCTTCACACACGACGGAGAGAGACACGACCTCACGGGTCACGGCACCATCTGGAGCTGAAACTACAACACGAGACGCCACGCTGCGTTCACACTGAAGGGTTAATGACACACACACGACCTTTCGACCATTTACCCCTGTTTAGACACGACTGGAATCTGATATCTGTGTTTACATGCTAAAAAATGACTTACTATGCGCCACGGTTGACCCTTGGCTTCTGATTGGCTGTGCTACTAACATTATTGGTAACACTTTACAATAAGGTTCATGAAGTACTATACATTAGTTAGCATGAACTAATAATGAACTGCACTTATTAATCTTTGTTAATCTCAACATTTCCTAATACTTTATTAAAATCTTGTCAACATTAGTTAATGCACTGTGAACTAACAATAAACAGCTGTATTTTTATTAACTAACATTAAAGATTAACAAACACAGTAACAGATGTATTGCTCATGGTTAGGTCATGTTAGTTAATGAATCTTATTGTAAAGAGCTAACAAATTATTTAATTTACTAAAATCGACAGGGTCCCAATAAGCATTTGTTCACTTAAATGACACTAAAAAGGAAAGTCACTACATTAGATAACATTATCAAGAGTCAATTACTATAGAAGAAAAATACTTTTTAAAAAAACACTTGCACTTTTTGTTTTGACAGAAGTCTCGTGTTTATTAAGTCTGAATTTATTTGATCAAAATACAGTAAAAATGTGAAATATTATTCCAATGTAAATCAGCTGTTTTCTATGTGAATATACAGTAAAGTGTAATTTATTCCTGTGAATGTTCAGCATCATTACTCCAGTCTTCAGTGTCACATGATCCTTCAGAAATCACTCTAATATGCATTTATGATTATTATCAGTGTTGAAAACACTTTTATTCATCAACGATGCATTAAATTGATCAAAAGTGACAGTACAGACATTTAAAATATTAAAAAAGTTTCTGTTTCATATAAATGCTAAAATTTAAGTAAAATTTCACTATTTTTCCTGTATTTTGATCAAATAAACGCAGCCTTGATGAGCAGAAGAGACTCTTACAAAAACATAATTATTCCAAGGTTTAACATGTACATGAGTATGCCAACAATCTTGATGTGATGGTCTATATTCACATGAATATAATATGTAATATTTCAGCTCATCCAAAAACAAAACCATGTCAATAACAATTATATGAAACTGTAGATCTGAATAAAACAGAAGCGTTGTCATAATGCAGAGTTAGAGCGACACCTTGTGGTGAAACGACAAGTCAAGCAGTTTGTTCTTTTAAAATGTTTATTATCGTGTCGGGACAATGGATATGATTAATATTTCATCTTTTCCCGTGTACACCAGATCATTACACATACGCACGTGTCAGTGTCCACATGCAGACATGCGTGTTCACCGCATCATATAGAGCAGACCTTCAATGATAGCAACAGAATTTGTTTTTTTTTTGTTTTTTTTACAGATTCCACAAGCAAGAATCAGTCGCGCCCACAATCTGTGCAAAACTGAAGCAAAAACACCGTTTCAATCATCAGGTTGTGATATTTTCAGATCTTCCTAATAAATACATCTGGTTACAGTCACATGATCACTGTCCAGACCAGCTCTGGAAGAAAAGCATGAATTCAACCTTTAAAAAAAAAAAAAGAAAAAAAAAAAAGATCATTTAATCGCCCTCGTGTCCTTCCAAACCCTAAAGGAGACGTTTGGCAGAATGTTCACGCTGCTCTCCTGCTGAGGAAACACTTGTGACCCACAGAAGGAAGGGAACGGTTTGCATTGACGTAAATGAAGACAGAACGTGTGTTTCTGATGATTATTCAGCATTTGATCACGTTCAGGCAACGGCACCAGTTTCTGTGGAAGCTCGTTTCCGCCACAGGGTTACAACAAATGTTTTGTAAAAGATAAGTGGATATTATCTTAGCTCACAATTCTGACTTTTTTCTTGCAACCCAATTCTGATTTTTTTTTTTTTTTTTTTTTTTTTACAGATAATTCTTTAAAATTCTTTTTTTTTTATATATAAACTTGCAATTCTGAATTTGTTCTCAGAATTGTGAGATAGAAACAAGTGAGAGAAAAAAAATCTGAATTGAGGTTGCAAGAAAAAAGTCAGAATTGTGAGTTTATATGAAAAAAAGTTTATATCTCACAATTCTGACTTTTTTTAATAGATAATTCTGACCTTTTTAATATAAATTCACAATTCTGACTTTTTTTCTTGCAACCGCAAATCAATTTTTTTTTTTTACAAATTATTCTGACCTTTTTTATATAAACTTACAATTCTGACTTTTTCTTAGAAGTGTGAGATATAAACAATTGAGTTTTTTTTTTAAACTTTTTCTTGCAACTGAGTTTATATTTTGCAATTCTGACTTTTTTATAGATAATTCTGCCATTTATATAAACTCGCAATTCTAACTTTTTTTTTCTCAGAATTGAGATATTAAAAAAAATTGAAAAAATTATTACAGTGAGTTTATATCTCACAATTCTAACCTGTTTTATTATAAACTTGCAATTGAGAAAAAATAGCACTTCTGTTTTTTTTTTACAGATAATTTATATTACAGCTTTTTTATAGATAATTCTGCCATTTATATAAACTCACAATTCTGACTTTTCATAAACTGTCAATTCCAAGTCAGTCCAAGACAAAGTTGCAATTACCATTATTATTATTTATTTTGTATTATTTCGTGGCGAAAACGAGCTTCCAATGAGATTCCCTAAATGCTACAGTGTGTTTGATTGTATGATTTGTTAGTAAAAAAATAAAATTTTACAAAAACGAAAGACAAAAGAGAAAGCAAAGGGCAAAACGAGTGTCTCTTGGTAGTTGGCAGATCCGCACATGTTTGGTCCATAAAGTGGCCGTCGATAACAAGAGCGTGAAAACACACGTGATGTTCTCCGACGTCCTGATTGGCCACATCAACACTCACGCTCGGCCTCGTTGGCTTGATCCCACAGCCGCGTGAAACGTGGACGATGGAGATGCGTGAAGAAAACATTTCATTCTCCATTTTAAAATTCTCCTGCTAAAACATCAGAGTTTGTTTTTGCCTCCCGAAGTCCAAACGGCTCGTCATTAGTAAACCTCTAGATATATCTCTCATTGCTAGTCTCTGACACGGGTTGGTTGAAGTATAAGTTCTCTGTCAGTTCAGTGGCGTTTTGTCTAAGTGTGTGTGTGTGTGTGTGTGTGTGTCCAGTCCATTAGCAGCACTTCTTCTTGCGTTTGCTGCTCTTACTCAGTTTGACCACTTCGCTCTGCTGTTGCTGCTGCTGTTTGGCCACCGACTCCTTCCGGGTCTTCAGGACGAGCTCAGTGACGCAGTTGAACATCTGACATGAACACAGACAGAACATTCATCAGATTGAATCAATGAAAACAATGCATTTCTGAACATTAGATTATATGCAGGTTTGAAATTAACACTCGATCGCGGGTCACTCGTGAATTGGTGTATAAGCCAGATCTGATGTGTGTGTGGGAGATGCGCACATCTGAACTGTATCGGAGTCAGCATGCGCTGGATGCACGTCTCATGAAGCGCTCAAACATGTAAACGTCTGGGAGAAAGAGGAGCAGACGTACGGATGGATCTGAAGAAGAGTGACGACCAGGGTTTGATATTAACAGCCGCCAGATGTGGATAAAAATACAACGCTGTCAATCACCAGACAATTCGGCGTTTAACTTGTTATGTTTACTCACTTTGCTGGGAAATTTGCCGTGTATAAGCCAAATCTGAGTCATCATGATGTATTAAATACAGTGTATTGCTCAGAATCTGCTCATATCTGCTTACTTGCACACACTCACACAACACATAACGGCGCGCTTGTTCATTTGCACTGAAGCGATAGTGAAGATTAAAAAGCGTTTGGTGAACAGAAAACACATTATTATCCAACATCCGACATTTGTTTAATGTTCTTGGTACTGTATTGATCGCTCCACCTAAAACACATATTTGGTGAAAAGGATGAAAGAGGAAGAGAGGAGATGCTGGATGACGGATTTTGAATGTATGAAATCCAAATTGTATAATATATATATATATATAGCTGTGACGTAGTTAATCTGGTTAATTATTATTTTTTTGGCTAGTAGAAGCTCTGAATGGCTGGCTGGTAACTTAAAAATGTAGAAGCCAAAGCGGCCGGTGAGTGAAAAAGTTAATTTCAAACCCTGATTTCATGAAACAAAAGACCAGACTAGACAATATCATTGGAATCACATTCAAGAGTGAAGTTGATGAACAATAAAAACAATGACAGCCAATCAGAATCCATCCTGCGTTCAGTGCTCCTAATGTAGTTTTTTCTTAAGGCTACAGTGTTGCATTAAACTTTTTAGGTACAAAAGGATGTTTGTAACTTGATCATATTCACATGGATGTATAGATGTCTTTGAAAACTTACATCCTCCACGTTGACGTTCTCTTTGGCGCTGGTCTCGAACAGCCGGATGCCCATCTGCTCAGCAAACTTCTGCGCGTCATTGGTCTCCACCACTTTAGAGGCGGGGTCGTCATTCTTATTACCCACTGAATTCAGACCACATGACCATTAAAACCAAATATAACCGATGACAAAACAACAGTCACATCTTAAAGATGCAGTAAGCCATGTCTGAGAAACGCTGTTGAAAGTGGATTGGACCGAGCAGCCAATCGGCAGTAGGGGGCGTGTCCACTCATGATGGGGGAGGAGAGAGAGTGAGCCAATCAGCAGTAGGGGGCGTGTCCACTCATGATGGGGGAGGAGAGAGAGTGAGCCAATCAGCAGTAGGGGGCGTGTCCACTCATGATGGGGGAGGAGAGAGAGTGAGCCAATCAGCAGTAGGGGGCGTGTCCACTCATGATGGGGGAGGAGAGAGAGTGAGCCAATCAGCAGTAGGGGGCGTGTCCACTCATGATGGGGGAGGAGAGAGAGTGAGCCAATCAGCAGTAGGGGGCGTGTCCACTCATGATGGGGGAGGAGAGAGTGAGCCAATCAGCAGTAGGGGGCGTGTCCACTCATGATGGGGGAGGAGAGAGAGTGAGCCAATCAGCAGTAGGGGGCGTGTCCACTCATGATGGGGTAGGAGAGACTGAGTCAATCAGCAGTAGGGGGCGTGTCCACTCATGATGGGGGAGGAGAGAGAGTGAGCCAATCAGCAGTAGGGGGCGTGTCCACTCATGATGGGGGAGGAGAGAGAGTGAGCCAATCAGCAGTAGGGGGCGTGTCCACTCATGATGGGGGAGGAGAGAGAGTGAGCCAATCAGCAGTAGGGGGCGTGTCCACTCATGATGGGGGAGGAGAGAGTGAGCCAATCAGCAGTAGGGGGCGTGTCCACTCATGATGGGGGAGGAGAGAGTGAGCCAATCAGCAGTAGGGGGCGTGTCCACTCATGATGGGGGAGGAGAGAGTGAGCAAGATGGAGATTTGAAGAAAGAGAGATTGTTGAGAGACATTACAACAGAGGAATATGAGAAGGGTTCTGATCAGGCAAGAGCTTTAGGACCCGCATTAATATTAGTAAAGTAAATTAGAGACCTGAGCAGGAAGGCCTGAAAACAGACACCGGGGTTGCATTTGTTTGTAAATACTCTAGTGTACTATATGTTAATTTTTTGTTCTTCCTTGTTGTTCGTTCATCATCTTCAGCTATGGTAAAGAGCAGTGTTTCCGCTACATTCATTCTGCCGTGGCGGGCCGCCACACCTAAAATCATCCCGCCACGGCTGCAGCTTCAGTGAGCTCTGATATTGTAAAGCTAAAGGCAGAAAAAACATTGTAAAGCACCATAAAGTTTTCGCACTATATTCCAACACTTCTAAAGTCATTCAATAGCATAATGTGAGGTAAAAATTAATATTTAAGTCTTTAAGTTAAAGTTAATGGAAACTCATCTCTCCTCAGTCATTCTCCATTCAGCATCAAACAGCGCGTCGCGTTCGGTTACGACAGTAACACAACGACACTCTCTTCATGATCAATGTTCCCATTATTATTCTTTATTTGTAGATAAAGGTCTATGGTTTGCACTTTGCATAAAATGACTTTATCTTACTGGAGTTTATAGCGCTTTCTAAATCATATTCCTTTCTCCCGGGTGTCTGCTAGATTACAGCACTGGAGTTGAGAGCACTATGAATTGTTCTTCATGCAAACTGTAACTGAAATTTAAAACTGTTAAAAGAAAAGGCTCAAACTGTTGCATAGATATAATACATTAAGCATAGATGATATAATCTCTTCGCTTTGTGCTTTGAACTTTTCAATGCGAAGCGCTGCGCACTGTGACTTCACGATGCTTCAAGTGCATCATTCTGTGCACGGGATGCGCATAATCGCTTTGCCACTCTTATTGGAGACTTTCATATTATAATACTTAGGGGATGTTTGAACATGTGGCAAGGGGGCGTGGCCAATTGGAATATCACTCATGGGCCACGCCCCCTGGGGAAATGGGCCACGCCCCCTGGGGAAATGGGCCACGCCCCCTGGGGAAATGGGCCTGCCACCACGGCTGGAAAAAATCCTAGAGGAAACACTGAAGAGACATCACCTCATGCATTTGGGGGCGGAGCAGTGAAGGGAGGGGCGTGTCTGTTTGGGTTGATTTCAAATATCAACAGTGTTTCTCAGAAATCGCTTACTGCACCTTTAATTAATAGCAAAGTAACCACACATTGATCATCAAGAGTTCATAACATGCTCAAAGGCTAAATCTAAATTAATAATAAATAGATCCATGAAACATTAATACTTTTATAAGTGTATTTGTCACACCGCATGACCATGTAAAGTGAGCTAGTGGAGACTAAAAGCTGAA
>CM060595.1:60170614-60255614 GCA_030578255.1 Tiaroga cobitis | reverse complement strand
CTTTAGTTGATCAGCGCTTCTCATTATAAGTTTGTGCAGATGTGTGGCGCGTGTTTCGTTCTCAAGCGCACGTTAAAGCGACTCAAACTTCATGTTGAGTGTAAACTGTGAACCGAGACGCTGAAACCCCGGCGGATCACGCGTAAACGAACACACTCACACACAGGGCATGCATTCATTTAATTAAATAAAATAAGTGCACACACACTGCCGTTCAAAAGTTTTGGATCGGTAAGATTCTTAATGTTTTTAAAAGAAGTCTCTTCTGCTCACCAAGGCTGCATTTATTTGATTAAAAATACAACAACAAAAAAAAAAAAAACAGTAATATTGTGAAATGACAATTTAAAATATCAGTTTTTTTTTTCTGTGAATATATATCCTCATATTAGAGTGATTTCTGAAGGATCATGTGACACTGAAGACTGGAGTAATGATGCTGAACATTCACAGGAATAAATTACACTTTACTGTATATTCACAGAGAAAACAGCTGATTTACACTGGAATAATATTTCAGTTTTTTTGTATTTTTAATCAAAGAGACTTCTTCTAAAAACATAAAAAATCTCACCGATACAAATCTTTTGACTGGTAGTTGTACACACTCTTGCTCCATATTCAACGACACTCGACAGCATGTGAACATTTTCTTTTCTATTCTATATCCATTTATAAAAATAAAAAAATAAACACGTACGACTGGGAAGGGTCATAGCATTTGCAAAGTGTTAGTTTGACTGTTTCTATTGTTCCCATCTTTGGATAAAAGCGATAAATGAACATGTCATTAGGCCTCATGCGACGCTGCTCCCAGAATGCATCAGTTTAATGCGACTCACGTGGAGGTGATGGTCCTGAATCTCTCCTGTCCGGCCGTATCCCAGATCTGCAACTTGACTTTCTCCCCGTTGATCTCCACCGTGCGAATCTTGAAGTCCACGCCGATCGTGGTGATGTAGCTGCCTGCAACGGCACACACAAATCAGCATAAAATCACTAAATGATCCTGGGAATAAGCACAATGCTGCTCATATTGTTTTATTTAGCATAAGTAATCAATTTAACCCTCCATAAATCTGCATATCTCAATGGATATACTTATTTTTCAAAGATTTGTAACCTTTCTTACAGTAACCAGCATTGTAGAACAGCATGACCTACAGCAGTGTCCATGTGTGTGTGTGTGTGTGTGTGTGTGTGTGTGTGTGTGTGTGTGTGTGTTAGTAATCAGTTTTCGTGACAGTAATGTGGCTCTATATCTTCTTTCACGGTTAATTTTTGTTTAAAGCACATGTGACGTGTTGATCCTACCCGAAAATGTGTTATCAGCGAATCTCAGGAGTAAACTGCTTTTGCCAACACCTGTGGACAGACAGAAAGAGTTTACAGCTTTACACCGAAAATATTAAATGACATTCATAAGCTGTCGTTGAAAAAACTCTTTCTGTGCTTATATAAAATTATATAAATTATCCATTACATTATATATGTGTGTGAGAGAGAGAGAGAGAGTGAGTGTGTGTGTGTGTGAGTGAGTAAGTGAGGGAGTGAGGGAGGAAGAAAGTGTGTGTGTGAGAGAAAGTGTGAGTGTAAGGGACTCTGTGTGTGTGTGTGTGTGTGTGTGTGTGTGTGTGTGTGTGTGTGTGTGTGTGTGTGCTTGAGTGTGTGAAAGAGAGAACGTGTGTGTATGTGTGGTGTGTGTCATTACATGCCAACATCTCAACATTAAGTGAAATAATTTCTCCTCATAAATTAAATCCTTATTATTTAACCCCACATTTGATGCGTTAAATTTGTTCATACACCCATTCTGTCACATACACTTCAAATAATATGCTAATCAGTGTAACATATTCATATTTTACCTTATTAGATAATAAAAATGAATTTCAGAACACACCCAGACTGAATGACTCTAAACTCGGTTGGCAGGCCCATTACATCAGTTAAAGCAGAAACAACAACAATGCTATTTATAAGCTGTCAAATCACTCAAAGTCTGCATTACGTGTGTATCCAGCGCAAAAAGCCCGGGGTAAGTGAATGTAAATGTCGTTGTAAGCGACCTGAGGCCTGTTTCCGTTTCTCATCCCCGGTGTTTCCTTACCGCTATCCCCGATGATGAGCAGCTTGAAGAGGTAATCATAGTCCCGCGCCATGGCCCCCCGCACAACGAGCCGTTCAGGAGCCAAAACCCTCCTGCTCCTCCTCTCCCGGCGGAGAGGCTGTCGTATATGAGCTTTATCGTCTCCCCGGGTTATTTTGAGCGGTGTGTCTGTGTATGTATGTGTGTGTGTGTGTGTGTGTTTCGGAGACTCACACACCCATCTACACTCACGGCGGATCTGATGCCGCTGCTCGCACCCGCTCAAACAAACCCCGCCCACTAGAACTCGAGATGACTCACTTGCGCATGCGCACAAATCACAGCGGTAGTGCAGAAGATCCTCCAGCAGGGGGAGTGAAAGAGGCGTCTTTAGGCGAATGTAGTATATACATATACACCATATACACTAGTCCAGGGTTCCCCAAACTCGGTCCTGGAGGCCCACTGTCCCTGCAGAGTTTAGCTCCTCCAACCCTGATCAAACACACCTGAGCAAGCTAATCAAGGTCTTCAGGATCAGTAGAAACTCACAGGTAGGTGTGTTTGATCAGGGTTGGAGGAGCTAAACTCTGCAGGGACAGTGGCCCTCCAGGACCGAGTCTGGGGAACCCTGCACTAGTCAAACCAAAAATTATTCAGACACTAGATATCATTTTTGATATTTTTTTACTAGTGTGTGCAGGACACTATAGTTCATTAATGTAAGGGAGGAGAGCAAAATAAAGTAAACTGTGACATATTACACCCAAAAAATCTTCATACACTGAAATCTATAAAAATTTGGGATTAAAAATGATTCCTCCACTTTGAACTGATGATGTTTTGCTGAAGTGTGTTTTCTGTAATTGCTAATGCTTTTTTTACACACACACTGAACAACATGAAGCATTGCTTGGTCACTGGTTGAGCTAAACTGGTATTATCTAATTGTGTAGTTAAATTTACCAGCTGACAGATATTCAACATAATTCACGTGTGAGAGTAATTTTCTAAACTATAGCGAATAAACTGTGATAATGTGAGAAATCCTGAAGAAATTTCGGTTTGACTGGATATAATATAATATACTGTATATATAATTAGTGTTTAAAGGTGTCTAAATATTTTAGGGCCTCTATTTATCTAATATTGTATACAGATTGTAGTATATTCATACTGATTTCTATTTTTTTTGCATGCTACTTTATTAAAAATAGGCAGTATTTTTAGTTCCAGATTTCCATTTATGCAATATTATACATTGTACTATTTATATACACAGTATACAAATATTAGTGGACGATATTACTGTAGTGTCAGTGCCAGTTTGTGTGGTCTTGTGCGTTGCATATGTTATCTGTGGTAATCTATTCCTGGAGGTGATATTCTCTGAGGAAATAGATATTTAAAAATGCTTTTTTTATGCTTGCTCAATGGAAAGAGAAAGAGATACCAAAGACTGTGATATCGAATCCTGCTATAAATGTTCATGAAATGCAGATTGTGTTTATGAACGAACCCTATTATTCACCATTAAAATTGATTGATGAGCTGATATACACAAAACAACCACACAAGATTTGCATTGTGTACCTGAGAAGCTGGACGATATTCAAATGCATAAAGGTTTGAAAAAACAGAAAAACCACATCGTATATAAACAATAATCTCCATGTTCTCAGACCCAGAATAATGCATGCGAAGGCTGATCATGCTGGGCGTTTAGAAAAATGTAGAAATTTCCATGACTTTTAAGTTTGAAGTGACTCTTCCAGGCATTTTGATCATTTCTGTGTATTTTATGAAAGCTTTCTGTGACAATCGCAAGTTATAAAGTCAGAACTGTGTGATATAAAGTCACAATTATGAGTTATAAAGTTAGAATTGTGTTATATAGTCACAATTGTGAGTTATAAAGTTAGAATTGTGTTATAGTCACAATTGTGAGTTATAAAGTTAGAATTGTGTTATATAGTCACAATTGTGAGTTATAAAGTTAGAATTGTGTTATATAGTCATTGTGAGTTATAAAGTTAGAATTGTGTTATATAGTCACAATTGTGAGTTATAAAGTTAGAATTGTGTTATATAGTCACAATTGTGAGTTATAAAGTTAGAATTGTGTTATATAGTCATTGTGAGTTATAAAGTTAGAATTGTGTTATATAGTCACAATTGTGAGTTATAAAGTTAGAATTGTGTTATATATAGTCGCAATTGTGAGTTATAGTTAGAATTGCCTGATAGTCACAATTGTGTTATATAAAGTCATAATTGTGAGTTATAAAGTTAGAATTGTGTTATATAGTCACAATTGTGAGTTATAAAGTTAGAATTGTGTTATAGTCACAATTGTGAGTTATAAAGTTAGAATTGTGTTATATAGTCACAATTGTGAGTTATAAAGTTAGAATTGTGTTATATAGTCACAATTGTGAGTTATAAAGTTAGAATTGTGTTATATAGTCACAATTGTGAGTTATAAAGTTAGAATTGTGTTATATAGTCATTGTGAGTTATAAAGTTAGAATTGTGTTATATAGTCACAATTGTGAGTTATAAAGTTAGAATTGTGTTATATATAGTCGCAATTGTGAGTTATAGTTAGAATTGCCTGATAGTCACAATTGTGTGATATAAAGTCATAATTGTGAGTTATTAAGTCAGTTCCTCAGTTGGCTTGAAGGGTCACAGAAGACATAATTGTTACAGAAGTAATTTTGTGTCCACCCAGATTGACTGATTATCACCAGAGCAACAGGGTATTTTCATGTTCCAGCTCGTTTATTTACCCCTCGAGAGAGAAAGCATCGAGTATCATCTCCTTCCACGTCTTCTCTTGCTTGTTTGGGTCTCGGGGTCAGAAGCCTTTAAACAGCGTCTCATGCACAGAGTTTGCAGGCCTCACTGGATCTGTCATCTACAGTACAGAGACCTGATTAAAACTGTGAAAATGTAACATTATACATGTGCAAAATATTTAGTTTGTTACATTAAATGATTGAGCTTTTTCTACTTATTGTATTACTGTACTGTTTTATTTGTTTATTTATTTTAATCAAATTATTCAGATCATGTATTACTTAACTTTTAATTTTTTATATTTTTATTTTAATACATGTATTTACTTAGTTTAATCCTATTTTAATTTTTTCATTTCCATTTATTTTTACATTTTTTACCATTTATTTGTATCAAATTTATTTTTTTTTATTTAGTTTTATCTCATTTATTTACAAAAATCAAGTTATTTATTTTTGTTATTTATTTATATATTTTAATTAAATGTTTTTATTTATGTGGCTGCTTTTGGAACCAAATATTATTTATTTAATTTATTTATTTTAATCAAATGTATTAATTATATTTATTTATTTTTATTTAAATACAATTGTACGTTTTTATTTATTTTTACACTGCATTTCTATTTATTTAAATCAAATTGTATTTATTAATTTAGTTTTATCAAACGTATTTATTTAGATCTTTTTTATTTTAACCTATTTTATTTTGATTTAATTTATTTTGATTTATGTAGTTATTTAATTCAAATTTTTTTGCTATTTGACTTTAATTAAAGGTTAGAATTTTTGTGAATATTTCGATGAAAAACTAAGGAGAAATGGCAAAAACGAATTTTCAGTCAGTTTTGCTCATATTTTCAAAAATTTGTGGAGGTTTGTGCTTCTAATTCTGCATGTTAATTTAATCTATTTTGACTCGCCAAGACTTGTATTTTTAAACAAAATATTTATTTATTTTCTTTAGAATCAACAGTTTTTTTATTGATCAGACATATCACAATAATTAACACACTTCATTTGACAAAAACAACACAATCTCTCTAATTCTTTTGGAATAATTAAATGATTATGTTACATTCATGAAAATTAGAAAGATAAATCCATTCATACAATTTAATGCTTCAGTTTCATATAATTGGCACAATATAAAATACAAAAGAAATTTGTAGGCATCAACATTCTCAGACTTGCACAATATTTTTAATGTGTCACTTCTATAATATAAAAAAATCAGCGTCTGCCTCCTCCCTCCTGTGAAAGAAAGACAAATAAATATGAGAAATCAATACATAAAAAATCATGTGATAGTCAGAATTATGAGAAAAAAAGTCAGAATTATGGCATAAATCAAGGTGAAATGTTATAACTATGACATGCCATAATTATGACAGTCAAAATTGATAAATGTTTTTAATTATGACATACTAAGTAATAATGACATAATTTATGACACACCAATCATATTTATGACACACCAAGTCGTTATTATTATAAAGTCGAAATTATGACATAAAGGAAAAATTATGGCATAAATCAAAGTGAAATGTTATAATTATGATGACATGCCATAATTATGACAGTCAAAATTGATAATTTTTTTAAATTATGACATACTAAGTAATAATGACATAATTTATGACACACCAATCATATTTATGACACACCAAGTCGTTGTTATTATTATAAAGTCGAAATTATGAGATAAAAGTCAAAATTATGGCATAAATCAAAGTGAAATGTTAAATTAAAACATGCCAAGTCATAATTATGAAAGTCAAAATTGAAAAAAAATTTAATAATGACATACTAAGTAATAATGACATAAGAGATATTTATGACGTACCAAGTCGTTATTATTATAAAGTCGAAATTATGAGATAAAGTCAAAATTATGGCATAAATCATAGTGAAATGTTATATGTATGACAGTCAAAATTGATACAAATGTAAAATTATGACATACTAAGTAATATATTTATGACATACCAAGTCATTATTATTATAAAGTCGAAATTATGAAATGAGGTCATAATGGAGTAAGCGATAATTATGACATACCAAGTCATAACTATGTTAAAAAAAAAAAAAAAAAAAAAAAAAAGCATCATCAAATATCAATAAACTAGTCGACATGACTCTTATATGGCCGTTATGAACAGTATGGAAAAGAGATGCATGAAGATTTGGAGGCGAGCTTCGGGATATTTAAAATTTATGGTAAACTATATCGGGTTTTTAAAATAAATTTGTGCAAAATCTCTAAAACAAAATTTTTATTTACTTTAAAAAGTGTTAATTAAAAATGAATAAAAAGGGTTTTGTCAAGGGATTGACCTTAGCACAGCCTAACACAATATGTTGATGGATTTAAAAAATGATAAAACGACCTCTCCCAACACTGGGACTGATATTATGGCGAGTAAATAACTTTAATGTTTGTGTGAACGACTCTTTTTACTCTGTTCCACATTCAGTGCTTGCAGTTTGCAGAGTAAATCTGCTGAAGAGACAGACATGTTACGACACATCTTGTTCAAAACTAAGTTTAGCATCGAGCCAGAGGAGGAAGAAAGTGGAACTCATGCTAGTCAAGAGCAGAAGCACAACACACGGTTTCCTATCAACTTAAACGTTCCTTTAGACACATTTGAGCCACAATAAAACGTGTGTGTTATATAAGAACACAATGCATATTACATAACACACAGTACAGAATGCACAGTGTGGCATAAGTCCACTATCTCAGGACTTCCTCTACACACACACGTGTAAACTGAACTTCCTGTTGACGTAAAAGCAAGACTTCCCAAACACTGAGCCGGATGCAAGCCAGCGCTCCGGGATAAAAATATTAATATCCTACACAGCTGCGTATGACTATGGAGGATATCTGGGCTAAATTACTTTATATTTGAATAGTAAGACAAGCTGCAGGACAAACACACATATTGGCGACGTCTACATGAATGTTTTACACTGAGAGAATATATGTAACATTTTTCTTTTTAGGTCATAATTACAAAAAATTATGTCATGAAAAGTCGTATGATAGTCGAAATTATGAGATAAAAAGTTGTAATTATGACATACCAAGTCGTAATTATGATAAAGTCGAAATTATGAGATAAAAAGTCATAATTATGACATACCAAGCCATAATTATGACATACTAAGTCATAATTATGAAAAACTTGAAATTATGAGATAAAAAGCCATAATTATTATTAAAAAGCCATAATTATGACATAAGTCATAATTGTCAACATAAGTCAAAATATATGTAACATTTTTCTTTTTAGGTCATAATTACAAAAAATTATGTCATGAAAAGTCGTATGATAGTCGAAATTATGAGATAAAAAGTTGTAATTATGACATACCAAGTCGTAATTATGATAAAGTCATAATTAACATAAGTCATAATTATGAAAAAGTCGAAATTATTTGATAAAAGGTCGAAATTATTTGATAAAAGGTCACAATTATGAGAGAAGAATTTGAAAATGACATACTAAGTCATAATGACGTAAGCGATAATTATGAAATACTAAATCGTAATTATGATAAAGTTGAAATTATGAGATAACATTTTTTAAATTGACATTCTAAGTCATAATGACATAAGCGATAATTATGACATACCAGGTCGTAATTATGAAAAAGTCGAAATTATGAAATACTAAGTTATAATGACATAAGCAATAATTATGACATACCAGGTGGTAATTATGATAAAGTAGAAATTATGAGATAAAAATGTTGAAATTGACAATCTAAGTCATAAATAAGTGATAATTATGACATACTAAATCATAATTATGATAAAGTCATCATTATGTCATACTAAGCCATAATTATGACATTCTAAGCCATGTATAGTTGCTATATAGAATCTTTTTGGTATAAAGCGTCTTTGAAATTGATCTAGAACCCTAGAGTTGCTCATATCTCTGTCCCGGTGTTGATGTGAACCTGCAGGTGTTCGTGGTCTACCTGGAGTCTACAGAAGCGTGCATGAACGAGGCTCTCTGAACGGGTTACTGGCCGCCGGTACTCCCACCAGTAGCGAATCTTTACTGGCGTTCTGGAGGCAAAACTGCTGAAGATCCGCGGCCGCCTGAGAAACCTGCATCACAAACACACACACATCACACTTTACGTTAGAAATCATCATCATAACCCGTGTGTGATGCAGGCTGGGTCGTGTCTTCTTTGAGTTTCTTCTTCGCCAGGTATTGCGTCATCACGCTGGAAAGGTCACGCTGGACGCAGGCGGAAGCACCGCCCCATTGTTTACAAGCGTGGAGAAGGATCTTCAAATTTTATTGTATGTTGAATGACATATTTATGTCTTTGTGTCAGTTTATTGTTTAAAATGGTCCTTTCGTGTGCGAATCCTGGGTTTTTAAAACAATGGGGCGGTGCTTACGCCTACGTCCAGCGTGACCTTTCCAGCGTGATGACGCGATGCCTGGCGTCGCAGACCAGCACAAGACCAGCAACTGTGGTTAAAAAGTATATAGATTTTTCTAGAGATGCACCGATTGATCGGCTGGTGACGGAATCGGCCGGTTTTCTCGTGATCGGCGACCGGCCGGTCAGTCTGACATAATCCGATTTTATGCCGGTCAAATGCACTCGGGCGCCGCATGATTAACATCGCGCAACATCAGCATCACACGTGCACACGGAACGCGCACATGTAGGAAACCTCGTGAATTACGGCCGTTTCACACCGCAAGGTGCAGCGCGTTTTTTTCTTTTTGTTCGGCGTGCATGTTAATCAATGAGTGCATTCACACCGCGAGCCGGAGCCGCGCGTGAGCGTCGAGCAGGAGCGTCGCGGGAGCAACAGTGAAGCGCGGGTTTCGGCACCGAATCTATTTTTGCTGCGCTCAATTTAAGTGAAAGCACTTTTGATGGACAAAATAAATATGATTTCATCCAAAAAGTGCCCAAAATGCACAGAATTTGCATGTCTGGTGTGTTTTAACAAGAACTGAAGTAGGCTAGGCTATGTCAGAAAGAAAATGAAGACTCAAAAATATTTATAGAAAATTTACCCATTTAAACTTGTTTTTATTATTTCCCAATTGTTTCCCTGCACATGCTCCACTTGTCCTGTTCTGCTAGGCTGGGCATGTGTCAGATGAGAGAAGAACTGCTTGAGAAATATAACTTGCCATTGATATACAACAAGTGATTGCAATAGGCCTGTGTGTGTGTGTGTGTGTGTGTGTGTGAGAGAGAGAGAGAGAGAGAGAGAGAGAGAGAGAGAGAGAGAGAAATATCTTTATACTGCAAGGCTATATTTATTGAATTTTTATTTGTTATTTAGATATTATTTTATTGCCATTACCTGTTTTCATACAGAAGTTTAGTTTGCTAAATATATCAGATTTGTTTAGTTGGACATTGGATGTGAAAAGGAAATGGTTCTTCCATAACACTGCACTTTAGATGTGTGGGAATTTCCCACACTAGGAGTCATTTATATAGTTCTATTTTATAGCGATTATCTGTTCAAAAAATGTTCTATGCAAAATGTTCTATTAAAGAGAAGACAGAAAATAAATATTTGTGTGTGCTGTAAAGTGGTTTAAAAAATAAAATCGGAATCGGCTAAAATCGGTATCGGCAGGTCAAACTCAAGGAAAAATCGGGATCGGCCTAGAAAATTGTAATCGGTGCATCTCTACATTTTAATTTTTTTTTAGAAAATGACCGATCGTTTCGCTAGATAAGACCCTGTTCCTCAGCTGGGATCGTGTATTCTTTGAGTTTGTCATGCTTTGGTAAATGTTAAAGTCTCCCTGTGGTGAAACTCAAGTGTTTAATGTTGTTTGTCTATGTGGTGTTTTTAATATAATCACTGCAAAAAATGCTTTTCTTACCTAGTATTTTTGTCTTGTTTCCGCAGTCCAAATATAAAAAAACTCTTAAATCAAGATGCATTTACTAGATGAGTAAAATGCTACAAGATATTATGACTATTAAAAAAAAGAAGCAAAATTATCTGCCAATGGGGTCAGAAAAATAATTTTAATTCAAACAGAAACAAGATTATTTTTCTGACCCCATTGGCAGATTATTTTGCTTTTTTATAGCAACAACTCACTTAATTTTGATTTATTTCCCCAGAAAACAAGACATAATATCTTATGTCATTTTACTACTTCAGTAATCTTGATTTAAGAATTTTTAGATATTTGGACTGGAAATGACACAAAAATACTAAGTAAGAAAAGCATTTTATGCAGTGCTTGAAGACAAACCATGTGTAAATTCATAAGTCAATAGCATTGCGGAGAATTTTCTCTTTAAAACTGTGGACCAAAGACAGTCTCAAACACACCCCTGTTTCCTGCATCACAAACATGTGACCAATCCCGTCACGTGTGGGCGGGGCTTTTCTCCACTAACTTTCTATGATGTTCTAGTGTTTCTAATGATGCAGATTTTTCTCAGACTCTGAGATGGTGATCGGGAACATGGTTTGTGTAACATTAGCAATACATTACTAATTTGCATATTCATGAAGCCACGAATACTAAATGAAAAAAGAGTGTAGAATTACAGTCAAGCTATTTTAAGGCATGAAGAAATGATTTTCAAAGGAAAAAAACATGTAATTTTGATTATTAAAGATGAGTTTTAAGGGATAAAATTATTGACTTGCAGAGGGACTTTAATTATGACATTAGTTGCAATTATAAAGTAATTAGGCTATGAGATAAAAACTTAAAATATGAGAAACTATGTTGTAATGGCATAATAAATCATAATTAGGAGATTAAAAAATCGAAATTGGGATAAAAAGTCAAAAATATGACAATTCATAATCATGACATAATCATTAGATAAAAAGTCAAAATTATGTCATAGTCATATTTATGAGATAAAAAAGTCTAAATTAATTCATAGTCATGTTTATGAAATAAAAAAGTCAAAATTATGTCAGTCATAATTATGAGATTAGAAAGTCGAAATTATGTCATAGTCAGAATTATGACTCTGAATGTCACAATTTAGACTATTTAGTATGTCATAACTACAATTTACCAAAGACCAACCTGTCCATGTCTAATTTGAGTTGATTCTTCCACATGACAGATGAATTTGTGCCAAATACTGTAGCGTTTGATTGGACTCACAACCTTTGACATCAACAACTAAAGATATCGAAAGAGTTTTCAACTCTTTTTAAAGGTTGTCAAGCCTTGGATGAATTTGGATTTGGATGAATCAACATCTCAGAATAAAAAGGCTCAATAAAGTCATACAACTTTTCTGCTCGTGTCATCATATTAAATATTTCCTCTATTGCAGAAAATGTGGAAAAAACATTTCATTTGTCACACAATGACCACTATAACTGTTATATTTTAACAGTGTTCGAAATTTAAATTATTATATGTCTGTTTTTTTTCTTTTTTTTTACAATTAGTATTACAATAAACTAATAATTTTTAGGGATACAAAAATAAATTGGTGACTATATTAGTATCTGCCATAGCTATCTTTTGTCATATTGTCATGAAATTATCACAATGCTAAGGAATATTAATGCTAAGGAAAAACATTGTCACAACATTCTATTATTAATACTAGAAAAACAAACACCGTTGAGAGCAGCAGTGTAATAATGTGGTTGTTCATCTCATATGCTGTCATTATAAACAAACATACATACATACTAGAGACAACATTTGAATTAAAAGACTTTTATGTGAAATAACCGTGTCGTATAACTTACAGTACACTTTAAACTGAAGAGATGTTTAGTTAATGTTAACTTACTTTGATTCTCTCCACGCTGGCTTCAAGTTTGAGCTGCTCAACAGTCCGTCTCATTGTTGTGAGGGTTGAGTTTGAAGACATGGTTATGATTATGATTATGATTCCTATCAGGACAGATGAAGGGAAGTGTGTCTGATGAGCGTGAGATGTTTCATGTGATGTGTGAGTGTGAAGCAGAATGACCGTTTATTTCCAGTCAGAGAGTGCAGAGTGGGCGTGTCTAATGGCGTGGCTCTGGGCGTGGTTATGGGCGTATCTGAGGGCGGGGCCTTGAGCGCGGCATGAGCGGTGTTTGAACTATTTGCCGCAAAATTATAATTTCAGATAATTTTAGAAAATGCACTGGCCATAAATATGTCTTACCAGCCCTACCATGTACTTTGCATGCCAACAAAAAAAAAATCACGCTTAGCCATAGACCATTCCAAAACATACTTGTTATGACATAAGAAGTCGACATTAAAAAATCATTAAATCAATCATTTGATTAAAAAGTCTAAGTTTTGACGAAGTTATACATATAAAGTCATAATTTCGACTATTTTCGAAGATAGGTGGGTGGATGGATGGATGGATGGGTAGATAGATAGATAGATAGATAGATAGATAGATAGATAGATAGATAGATAGATAGATAGATAGATAGATAGATAGATAGATAGATAGATATATTTCATGATGAAGACCTTTATTATGAAATGATTTCCGGTTAGGTTGTCATCACAGTAGCTGGATTCACACTAACTGCTCTCTCGCTCTTCCTTATTCTGTCCACCAATGTAGTGATCGATTCGTGTCCACCATCATCACCAGTCATTACATTTATCGATAAAGGTAAAGCGTTTGCAATCGTTGTGAATTATTTCGCACAAAGATATGCGGCATGACGTCATAACGCTCACGTGCTGTGTGTGAACAATACGTCGTGCTTTCTTTGACGTAACGAGATGGCAACGGAACCAGCGTCCATGGAAACAGGCTTATAATCGATATATAAATGCTTCTGAAAATGAATCTGTTGATTTTCCAGCACACAGATTGATGGAACTGATTCCTGTTCTCGAGCCAGAGGAGAAGCCTCGGGACAGACAGTGGTATCAGCTTGTTTCTCTGTCTTATAGTGCAGTGTTGTGTGTAACTCATTAACGTACAAGTTAACTTACTTGAGTTACGTTATCTGATTACTCTTTCAAGTAACTAGTAAAGTAACGGATTACTTTTCAAATTTACAACAAAATATCTGAGTTACTTTTTCAAATAAGTAATGCAAGTTAACCTCCAATAACTAAATATGTTATAAAACATAAATTTTTATGCATTTCATCTCACTTTATTGACCAATGTACTTGCTGCGATGATTCAGTTACACCATTATCAAAATGACTAGATTTTTTTTGTTTTTATTGGTAAAGTAAGTGTTTAACTTTTTTCTCCTGCATCTTATTCTTCCGTTATCCAGAAAAGGTTTGTTTGAGCAGCTACGTCTCCTGTACTCTACTCTACTGTACTCTACCTCTACTGTACTCTACTGTACTCTACCTCTACTGTACTCTACTGTACTCTTACTCTACTGTACTCTACTGTACTCTACTCTACTGTACTCTACTGTACTCTACTGTACTCTACCTCTACTGTACTCTACTGTACTCTTACTCTACTGTACTCTACTGTACTCTACTCTACTGTACTCTACTGTACTCTACTCTTACTCTACTCTACTGTACTCTACCTCTACTGTACTCTACTGTACTCTTACTCTACTGTACTCTACTGTACTCTTACACTACTGTACTCTACCTCTACTGTACTCTACTGTACTCTACCTCTACTGTACTCTACTGTACTGTACTATACTGTACTCTTACTCTACTGTACTCTACTGTACTGTACTCTACTGTACTCTACTGTACTGTAGTCTACTGTACTGTACTCTACTGTACTCTACTCTACTGTACTCTACCTCTACTGTACTCTACTGTACTCTACTGTACTCTACTCTACTGTACTCTACTCTACTGTAGTCTACTGTACTGTACTCTACTGTACTCTACTGTACTCTACTCTACTGTAGTCTACTGTACTGTACTCTACTGTACTCTACTCTACTGTACTCTACCTCTACTGTACTCTACTGTACTCTACTGTACTCTACTCTACTGTACTCTACTCTACTGTAGTCTACTGTACTGTACTCTACTGTACTCTATCTCTACTGTACTCTATCTCTACTGTACTCTACTCTACTGTACTCTACTGTACTCTTACTCTACTGTACTCTACCTCTACTGTACTCTACTGTACTGTACTCTACTGTACTCTTACTCTACTGTACTCTACTGTACTCTACTCTACTGTAGTCTACTGTACTGTACTCTACTGTACTCTACTCTACTGTACTCTTACTCTACTGTACTCTATCTCTACTGTACTCTATCTCTACTGTACTCTACTCTACTGTACTCTACTGTACTGTACTCTACTGTACTCTTACTCTACTCTACTGTACTCTACTGTACTCCACCTCTACTGTACTCTACTGTACTGTACTCTACTGTACTCTTACTCTACTGTACTCTACTGTACTGTACTCTACTGTACTCTTACTCTACTGTACTCTACTCTACTGTACTCTACTGTACTCTTACTCTACTGTACTCTACTCTACTGTACTCTACTGTACTCTTACTCTACTCTACTGTACTCTACTGTACTCTTACTCTACTGTACTCTACTCTACTGTACTCTACTGTACTCTTACTCTACTCTACTGTACTCTTACTCTACTGTACTCTACTCTTCTGTACTCTTCTGTACTCTACTCTACTGTACTCTACTCTACTGTACTCATACTCTACTGTACTCTACTCTACTGTACTCTACTCTACTGTACTCTACTGTACTCTTCTGTACTCTACTCTACTGTACTCTACTCTACTGTACTCATACTCTACTGTACTATCTGCCATAGCTATTTTTTGTCATATTGGCATGGAATTATCATATCTTCACAGTTCTGCTCGTTTTGAATGCTTAAAGGGTTAGTTCACCCAAAAATGAAAATTAAGTCATTAATTACTCACCCCCATGCTGTACCAACCCCGTAAGACCTTCGTTCGTCTTCGGAACACAAATGAAGATATTTATGATTAAATGTGACAGCTGGATCACTCCTACATAGGCTCCCTAAGGGAATGAATCCTGACGGCCCAGAAAGTCAATGAAGAAAATGTTTAAATATTCCATGTCGCAACAGTGGCTCAACTATAAGTTTATCAAGCGACGAGAATACTTTTTGTGCGGAAATAAAACAAAAATAACGACTTTATTCGACTATTCCTTTTCTTCCTTGTAGGCCTGAAACGAGACTTCAAGAGATTTCCACGACGCATGCGCGAGAATTGCGATCTCCTTCAACTACTTCAGTTCAGTTCTCGCGCGTGCGTCGTGGAAATCTCTTGAAGTCTCGTTTCAGGCCTACAAGGAAGAAAAGGAATAGTCGAATAAAGTCGTTATTTTTGTTTTATTTCCGCACAAAAAGTATTCTCGTCGCTTGATAAACTTATAGTTGAGCTACTGTTGTGACATGGAATATTTAAACATTTTCTTTAATGACTTTCTGGGCCGTCCGGTGTCATTCCCTTAGGGAGCCTATGGAGGAGTGATCCAGCTGTCACATTTAATCATAAATATCTTCATTTGTGTTCCGAAGACGAACGAAGGCCTTACGGGGTTGGTACAGCATGGGGGCGAGTAATTAATGACTTAATTTTCATTTTTGGGTGAACTAACCCTTTAAGAAAAACTTTGTAACAACATCTATTATTAATACTTTGTGTGCATAATTAAACACGTGTGTGTGTAGGTATGTGGTGTCGGCCTCAGGTGCGGCTCCAGGTGTTTCTGTGGGTCACACCTGTGTGTTTCTGCCCTCCGCTGATGGAGGCAAGGGGAGGATTGTAGTCGTCGGCGGAGCCAATCCTGACGGGAGCTTCTCTGATTCCTACATGATGAATCTAGGTAATAATAATGGGGTTACGGTCACGTGACCAGGGTATGAACTGGTTACAGTCTTAATAAATAAATACATTAAATCAATAAATTAAACAAAAAAAAGTAGATTAAATTATTTTAAAATAAATTAATAAAAATAAAGAAATAAAGAAATTAGATTAGAATAGATAACTAAAAACATAAGTAAATAAAAAGGAGGATAAAATAAATAAATCCAGGTAATAATGGGGTCTGGTTACAGTCTTAAAGGGACAGTTCACCCAGAAATGAAAATTCTGTCAACATTTACTCTGTTGAACATTAAAAAATATATTTTGAAGAATATTGGTAACCAAACAGTTGATGGACCCCATTGAAAATACTTTTTAAAGTACTATGGAAGTCAATGTGGTACATTGGTGACAAATGCTTTTGTGTTCAACAGAGGAAAGAAACTCATACAGGTTTGGAACAACTTGAGGGCGAGTGACTGATGACAGAGTTTTTATTTCTGGGTGAACTGTCCCTTTAAAGCATAGACTCTGTGAGATGTTGTATTTGTTTTGCAGGTACTCATGAATGGGAGGTTCCAGAATGGGCCGGTTTGCAGGCGCGTTACGAACACTGTAGCTTCGTCCCCGAGATCGAGCCGAGGAGTGTGTGGGTGTTCGCTGGAGCCCAGAAGAGCGGGAACCGCAACTGTGTTCAAGTGCTGCGCGCATCAGGTGCATAAACACACACACGTATTAACCTTGTGCATTCATATAGTCTCACGTTTAGAATAATTAAGATCTGTTAATGTGTTTGTAAGAGTCTCTTCTGCTCACCAAGGCTGCGTTTATCTGATCAAAAATACATTAAAATTGTGAAATATTATTAGAATGTAAATCAGCTGTTCTCTATGTGAATATACAGTAAAGTGTAATTTATTCCTGTGATCAAAGCTGAATTTTCAGCATCATTACTCCAGTCTTCATGGTCACATGATCCTTCAGAAATCACTTTAAAATGATGATTTGATGCTCAAGAAACATTTATGATTATTATCTGCGTTGAAAACAGCTTCATTTCTTTGCGGAAACTTTGATACACTATCATTCAAAAGTTTGGAGTGAGATAGATTTAAAAAAGAAAAAAAATACAGTTGCTAGGGTGTTCTGGGTGGTTGCTATGGTGTTGCTAGGCAGTTGGTAGGGTGTTCTGGGTGGTTGCTATGGTGTTATGATTGGTTTCTAGGCCATTGCTAGGGTGTTGTGGGTGGTTGCTATGTGGTTACTTGGATGGTCTGGTTGGTTCCTAGGGAATTGCTAGGCGGTTGCTAAGGTATTCTGGTCGGTTGCTATAGTGTTGCTAGGTGGTTGCTAGGGTGTTCTAGGCATCTGATAGTGTGTTGCTAGGCAGTCGCTACTCGCTAGTCGTCACATATGTTACTATGGAGTTTTTTTGCATGTTCTTAGCACGTTTTAGCACTTAGCTAAATCGCTATTAGCATGTAGCTACTAGCTATTCACTGCTAACATTTGTAGCATGTTGGAAGTCCTGTTTCCTAGCTTGAGTCAAAATAGTCAAACCCCCATGTTTATACGATGTTCTAGCAACACCCTAGCAACCACCCAGAACACCCTAGCAACTGCCTAGCAACACCATAGCAACAACCTGGAACACCCTAACTGCATAGCAACCACCCAGAATACCTTAGCAACCACATAGCAACACCCTAGCAACCACCCAGGATACCCTAGCAATCGCATAGCATCACCTTAGTAACCATCAAGATAAACCTAGCAACACCCTAACAACCACCCAGGATACCCTAAAAACTGCCTAGCAACACCATAGCAACCATCCAGAACACAATTGCAACCCCCTAGCAACCACCCAGAACACCTTAACAACCGCCTAGCAACAAGTCAAGTCAAGTATTCAGAACACCATTGCAATGCCCTAGCAGCCTCCCAGAACACTTTAGCAAACCACCTAGCAACACCCTAACAACCACCCAGGATACCCTAGCAACCAAGTGCCGAGTTTTGCCACGGCAAGCTACACTCACATTTTGTTCAGGAAATGTACATGACAGCTACTTTAAATTGTAATATTATTTCACTGTTTTTATTGTATGTTTAATCAAATAAACGCAATCTTGGTCTTTCAAAATCATTGAATGAAATCAGAGGGTTTGTGGGAGACGGTGTCGGTGAAAGGAGATCCTCCCTCAGTCAGGACGTACCACACAAACTCAGCCTGCGTTGGAAACAGGCTCTACGTGTTTTCGGGAGGCGACGCCGGAGCAGATCCAGTCGCTGATACACACGTCCACGTCTTTGATTCAGGTCTGACAAACACAAACACAAACACAAGAGCTTAAAGGGTTAAAGGGAAATTCAGCGTGATCGTGTATCTGCAGTCACTGCGACCTGGATGCAGCCGGAGAGCGACGGGACTCCTCCTACGCCGCGGCACGGTCACGCGATCACAGCCGTGGGGTCCGACGTCTACATCCACGGAGGAATGTCTGGAGAGACGCTTCACAACGACATGTTCCTGCTGGACACGGGTGGGTCGTCAGATCAAGTTACATTAAATTAAAATTAAAATCTAGCACTAACAAAAGCCTAGCAACTAGCTTAGGACATTCTAGCAACGTGTAAAATCATGCTAGCAAAATGCTAAAACATACTAACAATGTGTTAAATCATACTAACAATGTGTTAAATCATGCTAACAATGTGTTAATTCATGCTAGCAATATGTTAAAACATTCTAAAAATGTGCTAAATAATGCTAATTCACGTTAATAACCGCTAATTAATTCTAGCAACATGTTAATTTATGTTACCACATGTTAAACCATGCTAGAAACATGTTAAAACATGCTAGCAACGTGCTAAATCATGCTAGCAACATGTTAAAACTAGCAGCGCGTTAAAACATGCAAATTCATGTTAGCAACATGTTAATTAATGCTAACAACATGATGTTAAAACATGTTAGAAACATGTTTTTTCATGCTAAATCATGATAACAAGTTAAGACATGTTAGAAACATGCTAAATCATCATAGCAACATGATAATTCAGGCTAAAACATGCAAATTCAAGTTAACAACATGATAATTCATTTTAGCAATGCTTTGAAACATGCTAGCAAAGTGCTAAATCAGTTACCAAAGTGTTAAATCATGTTAACAATGTTGTAAAACATGCTAATTCATGCTAACAAAGTGTTAAATCATGTTAACAATATGCTAAAACATGTCACTTCCTAGAGGATGATGTCATGCCCTTAGTTTCCTCAAAATACTGAAAGGACAGGAAAACCTAGTAGTCACATTTATTTAAATGAAAAGTTATTTAAATGAAAAGGCTCAACCGTCCTCCACATACTCGTTGTATTTTATAATGTTTTTCTCTCATGGCTGTTTAGAAACTATGAAATGGGAGAAAGTGAAAGCGAAAGGCGAGATCCCGCCGGGAGTGGCAGCGCATTCATCTGTAAGCTTTGGGAAAAACATCTTCATCTTTGGAGGAATGACATCGGAAGGAGCCACAAACTCCATGTATAAGTTTCAGTGCGGTACGAACTTATGATAATATCTCAAATAGTATTCAGCCTTTTGAATATTCAATACAGGTCTAAAGCACAAGACTTTTCTTAGACTTGACAATGTGTTAAATTTATTTAGCAATTTGATAAATCGTGCTATCAACATGCTAACTATGTTAACAACATGTTAATCGTGCTAGCAATGTGTTAAATCTTGTTAGCAACATTTTAAATCATGCTAGCAATATGCTAAATCATGTTAGTAATATGTTACATTTTGCTATCAACATGCTAATCATGTCAACAATGTGCTAGCAATTTGTTAAATCTTGTTAGCAAACATGTTAAATAAGGCTAACAACATGTTTAATTAGGCTAGCAACATGCTAAATCATGTTAGCAACATGTTAAATTGTGTTAACAACGTGCCAGCAAACATTTTAATGCTAGGAACATGCTAAGTCATGCTAACAATGTGTTAAATCTTGTTAAAAATGTTAAATCATGCTAACAATGTGGTAAATCATGTTAACAAGATGGTAAATCATGTAATGTGTTAATTCATGCTAGCATCATGTTAAATCATGTTAGCATGTACATCAAGTTAAACTAACTGTTTAGCCAAAAAAATTTCTTTTTTTGTGTTTTTTTCAGTTTACATTAAAAAAAAAATTTTTTGGGGGGGGGGGGTTTAGTTAACTATACTGTTACAAAACGAATAAATGTCCAAAAAATATCAAATCAAATAAAAATATTATCAAAGCATCTAAAGGTTTCTTCTGCCCGACAGACGAGCGGCGCTGGACGCTGCTGCAGTTCGAAGGCGATCTTCCTCCGGGCCGGTTGGATCACTCCATGTGTTCGGTGCCGTGGCGCGTGACGACAGCGGGCCGAGAAACACGCGACGAAGACGAGCAGCGGCTGTGCTTCATCTTCGGAGGAATGGACACGCAGGGCGTCATATTCAACGACTGCCTCGTGACGCTGCTCACGTGAAACGCTCAATAAATGTGTCTGTCTTAAAATGGCTGAACTGATGTCACTAAAGTTCCTTTGAACCTGAAGATCTGTTCATTCAACAAGATTTTCAGCGTAAAAACTATAAACTCGACATTGAGACGCTTCATCAATGAAGGGGAATCTCTGAGAACTACTTTTGGTTTTAATCCGGTTCGATTGCCGATCATCTAAATGTAATCTTTACATTCATGGTGATTTCTACGAAAAACTTCTACAATTAATTGAATTGAATTTATTTGTTGTTAAATCATGTCAGCAATGTGCTAAATCATGCTAGCGACATGCTAAATTGTGCTATCAACATGCTAAGTATGTTAACAACGTGCTAATCATTCTAGCAACCTGCTAGCAATGTGTTAAATCTTGTTAGCAACGTGTTAAATAAGGCTAACAACATGCTAAATCATGCTAGCAACAAGTTAAACCATGAACCTGAAGATCTGTTCGATTCAACAAGATTTTCAGCGTAAAAACTATAAACTCGACATTGAGACGCTTCATCAATGAAGGGGAATCTCTGAGATTTACTTTTTGGTTTTAATCCGGTTCGATTGCCGATCATATAAACCTAATCTTTACATTCATGCCGACTTCTACGAAAAACTTCTACAATTAATTGAATTTATTTGTTGTTAAATCATGTCAGCAATGTGCTAAATCATGTTAGCGATATGCTATTTGTTGTTAAATCATGTCAACAATGTGCTAAATCATGTTAGCGATATGCTATTTGTTGTTAAATCATGTCAGCAATGTGCTAAATCATGTTAGCGATATGTTAAATTGTGCTATCAACATGTTAACTATGTTAACAACGTGCTAATCATTCTAGCAACCTGCTAGCAACATGTTAAATCGTGTTAGCAACGTGTTAAATAAGGCTAACGACATGCTAAATCATGCTAGCAACAAGTTACGTTTGAATTTTTTTGGACAAATACAGGGTTTCTCAAAATGTTTGAACGTTGATGAAAAGCTAATAATTAAATCGTAGGTGTAACATTAAAATAACTAAAAAACAATCAAATTAAATGAGTGCTGTCAGATTCATCTTGATTAATTGCATCTAACATTAAAAAATATATATAAACATTTGAAACCTTTTATGTTAGATGTGATTAGACTTGACAGCACAAAAATAAATACTTACTGAAATAGTAAAATATTGTATTTGTTTACCTGTATGTCAAACCATGAATATGCTGTTAAATCATCGACAGGTTAACTTAAAATATCAGGGGAATTTTGAGTCAAGAGTTCAGCTGCCAAAAAAACCCCACTTGAATAAAAGTCCGTTTTAAAGTACATTTCAGGGCAACAAAATGTTTTCTCAGTTCAGTTTAGACATTTGAATTCAAGAGACTCATTCTCTCCCTCACACACACTCTCTCACAGTGAATTCATCCCTTAACTTCTCCCTGAAACCAGAGGGAAATGGTGAATAACACTGATGTACAGTAGCACTGACTCTCTGCAAGACTAAACTCGTCCCTCAGATCTGATTTGCTGAATGTTGATCAAGGAACATGTAGGCCTACTTAGTGACATCACATTCACACAAACTCACACTAACACGCAAACTCACTAACACACACACACAAACTCACATACTTTTATTCACCAATACTAACACAAACAAACTCAAACACAAACTCTCACTCTGACCAACACACAAACACACTCTGACTACACACACTCTAATTCACCAACACAAACTCACACCAACACACAAACTCACTCTAACACACTCACATACTTTTATTCACCAACACTAACATACAAACTCAAACACAAACTCTCACTCTGACTAACACACAAACTCTCACTCTGACTAACACACAAACTCACTCTGACTAACACACACAAACTTACTAACACACTCTTATTCACCAACACTAACACAAACTCTCACTCACTAACACAAACTCAAACACTCTTATTCACCAACACACAAACTCACATTCACCAACACTAACACACACAAACTCTCAAACCTTTACCAACACAAACTCACTAGCACACACATACACTCGCTGATGTAGAAGCGCTAAGCCTTGCTGCAAGCCTACATTTGACAAACTGTAAACTCGTTCCTCAGATCTGATTGGCTGATGACGATCCAGGAACATGTACTTCTTGGTGACATCACGTTCACACACAAACAAACACTGTAATTTTGTATCAAACTTTTATTGTTTAATCGTGGTAGAAATATCTTCTACAGTTTGCCAGATTTCAATAAATAACTTTTAGCATGTCAGATGAAACTTTACCCAGAACCCCCTCCGGCCCCCACCCCCTCCCAGAACTGCCTGAGAATAGCAGCATCGAGCCTCAAAACCAGGCTAAATCTCCACCGGAGTGAAGAGAAACAACAACTCTTTAACACAAGTCTTTCCCCGAAGAGATTCGTGGCTTCACGGCCGCCGGCTTCGTACAAAAATGTTCAATATGTACATCATCTCCATGTTGTTATTGTGGATCTACAACTCGTCCCGGTCTCCCTGCTCCTCGCCCTCCTCCGGCGGCGGCCCGCCAGCGCTACCGTACAGCTTGCTAACGATAGGCTGAACGATCTCCTCCAGCTCCTTCTTCTTGGCCTGAAAGTCTTCGATGTCGGCTTCCTGGTGCGACTCCAGCCACTCGATCTTCTCCTCCACCGCCTTCTCGATCGCCTCCTTGTCTTCGGTGGACAGCTTCCCGCCGAGCTTCTCTTTATCCCCGATCTGGTTCTTCAGGGAGTACGCGTAGCTCTCGAGTTCGTTGCGCGCGTCGATCCGCTCCTTCAGCTTCTTGTCCTCGTCGGCGAATCGCTCGGCTTCGTTCACCATGCGCTCGATGTCCTCGGGCGTCAGCCGGTTCTGGTCGTTGGTGATCGTGATCTTGTTCTTGTTCCCGGTGCCTTTGTCCTCGGCTGTGACGCGCAGGATGCCGTTGACGTCGATCTCGAACGTGACCTCGATCTGAGGGACGCCGCGAGGGGCCGGGGGGATCCCGGTGAGGTCAAAGGTCCCCAGGAGGTGGTTATCTTTGGTCAGGGGACGCTCACCTGGAGAGAGAGAAGCAGAACTGAATTATGATGTGATCAAATATGTCCCTCACTTTAGAAACGCACACGGTATCGGTTCACATTTAATGTTATCGCTATCGGCCCGATAAGAAAATTTGTTCGATATATAAAAGCTGATAAATAATGTATTATTTCCTTCAGCTGAGACGCTTCAGATGCGCACTGTTCAACATGATGGTTTAGAATGACTTGAAATATGATTGGAATCACTTCAAAAAAGGAAAATACAGTAAAGAGCGCAAGCCTGTCATATCGGCTACATAACATTATCATAAGATCATCATAATTGTGTGTTTGGGACGTGGATTTTACTGGTGAGACTTCTGTTTTTGTAATCAGGCTCTCAAATTATATAAAAATCTGGATATATTGGTTATCGACTTTCAAATATAAAGAATTATCGGTTATCAGAATATTTTCATATCGGTGCATCTCTAGGTTGTGTGATATACAGCCAAACACCATAATTTGATATTTTTTTACTAGTGTGTGCAGGACATTAGTTTATTTATGTAAGTGAGGAGAGCAAAATAAAGTAAACTGACATATTATACACAAAAAATCTTCATACACTGAAATTTATAAAAATTTGGGATTAAAAATGAGCTGATGATGTTTTGCTGAAGTGTGTTTTCTGTAATTGCTAATGCTCTTTTTACACACACACTGAACATGAAGCATTGCTTGGTCACTGGTTAAGCTAAACTGGTATTATCTAATTGTGTAGTTAAATTTAACAGCTGACAGATATTCAACATAATTCATGTGTGAGAGTCTAACAGAAGGACGGACAAAACCAGTCAAATATCCACTGATCTGAGAACTCTGAGTTCTGCTCATGTTTATCACCATTTTCTAAACTATAGCAAATAAACTGAGATAATGTGAGAAATGTTGAAGGAGTCTGAGTAAACTTTGGTTTGACTGTACTTCCCTATTATATAGTAGGTGAAAAAAAGAGTATGTGACAGAAGAAAAGTACCCGGATGAGTTTCTAAAAATGCACATAAAAAGGTAAAAATCTATTTAATCTTATTGGAAAAGATGATTTCTGTTCACGACAGTCCTAAACCTGCCAAGGCAAACACACGCCGCAAAGCATCGTCTAATTATCGGTATCGAGAACACCCAAGAAAATATAAAAGGTATCATTTTTGGTCAATATCACACACCCCGATTCTGAAGGGATTACAGACGGATTATGAAACGGCCTAAAACGTAGTAAAATATGACCTGCAACGAGTACGCATGCGTGTAATCGCTGTAATCCGTTAAGATACCGTGAGTTTAGCCGTTGACGCTGAGATCGCCGGCTCACCTTCGTAAACTTTGATGGTCACGGTCGGCTGGTTGTCGGAAGCGGTGGAGAAGATCTGGGATTTCTTGGTGGGAACGACGGTGTTCCTGGGAATGAGTTTGGTCATCACTCCTCCAACGGTCTCAATGCCCAGGGTCAAAGGGCACACGTCCAGGAGCACCAGGTCACCTGATCAACAGAGTTCAGTCATTAACCAGCACACACACAAAAGGGTTGTTTGACAGGCAAAGATGTTTTTAAACTGGATTGTTCAAGTTAAAGTTCAATTTTATCTGTATAGCACATTTAAAAACACAGTTGATGAAAAGTCTCGGTACATCTGATTGGACGATAGGGCTGCACGATATTGAAATGCGATCTCATTAAATAATGCGATACGATAATGCTTAAAGTATGTAAAATAAACTTAAATTATCTTTAAAATATATTTAAAGTTATATAACCTACACATGTTTCAGATTCACAGTGAACAGTGTTTTACTGTCGCATAAGAAGTGTTATTAACATCAGTGTGTTCAGCTTATCCTACATTAGGGTTATTAACTACAGAAACTGAATAATCACATGTACAAATAAACACTGCTTAGTTTTCACTGTATGAATTAACAGGTGAAACTGGAAAAATGAGAATATGGTGCAAAAGTTCATTTATTTTAGTAATTCAACTTAAAAGGTGAAACTGATATATTATATAGACTCATTACATGCAAAGTGAGATATTTCAAGCCTTTATTTGTTATAATTGTGATTATGGCGTACAGCTTATGGAAACCTTTTCACAATATTCTAATTTTGAATGTGTTCATATCTGTGAGCCATAATCATCACAATTATAACAAATAAAGGCTTGAAATATCTCACTTTGCATGTAATGAGTCTATATAATATATTAGTTTCACCTTTTAAGTTGAATTACTGAAATAAATGAACTTTTGCACCATATTCTAATTTTTCCAGTTTCACCTGTATAAACTGATTCTTATTAAAGCTAGTAAAGTTATTCAGCCGACAGCAGCGAGTGATTTTCTCTTGTGTTCATGACCCAGTTATAGCAAGCCGTTGAGATATGCATATCCCGAGAGAGATATATATATATATATATATATACACACACATGCAATATTTCTATATATTGTGCAGCCCTACTGGACGACCTCAGTGCTTTGACAGGAGTGTGCATGTAAAAGCTCTGATAAACAAGGCGCCACCAACCCATTCAAAGCGTAAAACACAAGCAATAAAATCTTGCGTTGCTGGTGAGTGTAAACGGACTCACCGGTGTCCTCTTCTCCGGACAGAACCCCAGCCTGCACCGCGGCGCCGTACGCCACCGCCTCGTCCGGGTTGATTCCTCGGGACGGCTCTTTGCCGTTGAACAGCTCCTTCACCAGTTGCTGGATCTTCGGGATTCGAGTGGATCCTCCGACCAGCACGATCTCGTCGATGTCGGTCTTCTTCAGGTCCGAATCCTCCAGAACCTTCTGCACCGGCTTCATGGTGGAGCGGAACAAGTCCTGCACACACACACACACACACGCGGTTACTTCAGGGTCGCTAGAAAAATATTATAGCATTTATTCATTTTTGGAATTAGGTTTTGTTTTGCTATTTTCAGTTTCATTTTGGGTAAAGTTAATTAAAATTGTGACTTTTGTCATTTTTATTAGTTTAAAAGTTGAACAGGTTTTAATAAATAAAAATTAGACATACACACAAACTAAAATTGAAAATGTAATAAGGCTTTATATTTTAGTTTTATTTTAATATTTCTATTTAGTTTGAATTAGTACTACAGTAAAGATGTATGAATAAAAATATTTAAAAACTAACAGAAAATGATAAGCATTAATATTTTAGTTTTATCTTGTATTTCCTATTAGTTTAACATTTCTATTTTGTTTATTTTAATTTGAGCAATTGAGTTGAATATAAACTAAATAGAAATATTAAACTAATAGGAAATACAAATATTGAAGTAGAAGTTCTCATAGAACATCATTTTTAATTTCCTTTTGGGTTTTTATATTTCAATTTATTTTCATTCATTTTTAATTGCCTTTCAGTGTAATATTTCTACTTTATTTTAAAAAGGAAATAATAAAAATAAGTTCTCATCCAATATACATTTTATTTCAGTTTTATTTTTTATGATATTTCTATTTATTTTAGTAATCTAGTACATAAATTAATAACTAGGTGGAAATAAACTCTACATTCATACTAAATACATTTCAGTTTTATTTATTTTTCTAATATTTCTATTCACTTTATTCATTATATTACTAAAATAAAAATAAATAAACTAAATAAAAATAAATAAACTAAGAGAATATTAAAAATAGTCAAGTTCCCTCATCTAATCTGCTGTATTGGAGTGTGTATGCTCTCACCATGTTGAGCTCCTCGAACTCGGGCAGTGTTTCAGACAAGTCCTAATATTACACATTTTATTTCAGTTTTATTTAAAATTCTAATATTTCTATTTAGTTTTTATTGATTTTTTTTTTCTTTATTATGTACTCAAGTACTAAATTCCTAAACGGAAGTGAAAAAGCCTGATCTAATCTGCTGTGTTGGAGTGTGTGTTCCCTCACCATGTTGAGCTCCTCGAACTTGGCCCGGGTGAGTGTTTCGGAGAAGTCCTCTCCCTCGAAGAAGGACTCGATCTCGATGCGGGCCTGGTGCTGGGCGGACAGCGCTCGCTTGGCCTTCTCCACCTCGCGTCGCAGCTTCTGCACGGCCCGGTTGTCCTTGCGCACGTCCTTGCCCGTCTTCTTCTTGTAGAGTTTGATGAAGTGCTCCATGACGCGCTGGTCGAAGTCCTCTCCGCCCAGGTGTGTGTCCCCGTTGGTGGCCACCACCTCGAACACGCCGTTGTCGATGGTCAGCAGGGACACGTCGAAGGTGCCGCCGCCCAGGTCGAACACCAGGATGTTCTTCTCTCCGTCTTTCTTGTCGAGGCCGTACGCGATCGCAGCCGCAGTTCTGTGGAGAGCAGCGCCAGGGTTACGAGCGCTCACTACACACACGGCACTTAAATTTTTTTTCAGTTTAACTTGTAGTACTAAAATTGAAAAATAAACTTTTTTTTAAATAAGTGACCATTTAAAAAAAAAAAAAAAAAAAAAAAAAAAAAAAAAAAAAAGTACTACAATGACTAAAATCAACATTTCAAATTTGTTTAGTTTAACTTGAATACATTTTTTTTATAAAATTTAAAAATATATATTTGCATATTTAAAAAAGACAAATTTAATATAAACAAATATTTTTAATAAAAAAGTGATAAAAGGAATAAAAACTGCAAATATTTAAATGGTGAAAAAACTACTACACTTGTCTAAATTTATATATATATTAAACTAAATCTTATTTCAGCTAATTGTCAATGCATTGCAACATTTCTGAGTTTTATTTAGTTAGCCTCAAAAGTGCTAAAATAACTAAAGGAAACCTATATATATATATATATATATATATATATATAAAAAACTACAATTAACTAAAGTCAATATTTCAAATGTGTTTAGGTTAACTTGAAGTATTAAAATAAACTTAAACCTATAAACAAAATAAAAATGAAAAGTTAAATTAACTAAAATTAAGTGTATATATGTATATATGTAGATGTTTTTATATACACAGACATAAAAAAAAAGGATATTAACACGTATATTAATAAATGCTAAAATTACACTGATGTGGATTTACACTGAAATGCACAGAGACTTACGGCTCGTTGATGATCCTCATGACGTTCAGGCCGGCGATGGTTCCCGCGTCTTTAGTGGCCTGGCGCTGAGCGTCGTTGAAGTAAGCGGGAACCGTGACCACAGCGTGCGTGACCTTTAACAAGAGCACAAGCCAATCAGACGTCGAGCTCGTCGCCTCAGCGTTTCCTATGCGTGTGTGAACAATCCAGCGGTTACCTTCTTTCCCAGGTACGCCTCAGCGGTCTCCTTCATCTTCGTCAGAACCATGGCGGAGATTTCCTCCGGCGCAAACGTCTTCATCTGGCCGGAGCCGATGTCCAGCTGGATGTGAGGCTTGCTCTTCTTCTCAATCACCTGGAGACACGGAGCAGGAGTTAAAGCGACGGTTCACACCAAACTGAAGAGTGTTGCTCTTTTGGCGCAAGTCGACTTGCGTACGGCCGTCTGCCACAAGCTAGTCATTACAGTCGATAGTTTTAAATATGGATATTTTTCTTACACGAACGCACCACTTCAGAACGCCTTTAACCCCTCGGAGCCCATTAAGCACTTTATGATGGACATATGCACTTTTATGATGGACATATGCACTTTTATGATGGACATATGCACTTTTATGATGGACATACGCACTTTTATGATGGACATATGCACTTTTATGATGGACATATGCACTTTTATGATGGACATATGCACTTTTATGATGGACATATGCACTTTTATGATGGACATATGCACTTTTATGATGGACATATGCACTTTTATGATGGACATATGCACTTTTATGATGGACATATGCACTTTTATGATGGACATATGCACTTTTATGATGGACATACGCACTTTTATGATGGACATACTTTCATTTTAATATGCGATACGATAATGCTTAATGTAAAATAAACTTAAATTATCTTTAAAATATATTTAAAATTATATATTTTTGTGAAGTAAAACATCCCTACAGCTTCTGAAAGTGAACTGTGTTTTACTGTCACATAAGTGTTATAAACATCAGAGTGTTCAGGGCTTCAGCTTATCCTACATTAGGTTATTAACTACAGAAACTGAATAATCAAATGTAAAAATAAACACTGCTTAGTTTTCACTGTATATACTGATTCTTATTAAAGCTACAAAAGTTATTCAGCCGAGAGCAGCGAGTGATTTTCTCTTGTGTTCATAATGTTATTGCAAGCCGTTGCGATATGCATATCCCGATATATAGATCTGCAATATTTTGCTCATTTCGATATATTGCGCAGCCCTAACGCATGGCTTTGGCTGAACACCGGTTGTACCTTAAAGGGAAAGTATTTGATGTCCTGCTGCACGGCGGAGTCGCCCCACGTTCGGCCAATCAGACGCTTGGCATCGAAGACCGTATTCTCGGGGTTAGAGGTCAGCTGGTTCTTCGCCGCGTCCCCGATGAGACGCTCTCCTTCGGTGGTGAAGGCCACGTATGAGGGAGTGATGCGGTTTCCCTGGTCGTTCGCGATGATCTCGACACGCCCGTTCTTGAACACGCCAACACTGAGGAAACACGAGGAAACAGTGTGAGGACACGGCATAACGTTCATTAAATGTATTAATTCATTAAGTTCATTAACGTTTTAAAATAAATATATATATATATGTATTTAAATTAATTAATAAAACATTTAATTTAAATATATATGAATTCAATTTAAATAAAATTATACAAATTATATTAATTTTATAAAAGGAGGGTGTATTTCTTATTTAATATATTATTTTTAAAATGATATATTTTGTTCTGTTACATATAAATTTAAATATTTATTGAAAATTGTATGCATGTATGTATGTATGTATATATATATATATATATATATATATATATATATATATATATATATATATATATATATATATATATATATATATATATATACACACACATTTTAAATAAAGTCTAAAATATAAATAAATTTAATAAATAAAAATATATTATATAAAATATAGGTTTAATATTTTATGAAATATATTATTTTTAGAGTTCTATATTTTGTTCTAGTTGAATAAAAAAAAAATTATTCATTCAATTGACATTTTTAATAATATATATATATATAGTGTGCATTTATAAAAAAATATTTAGATTTATTTTTCTTCTCTTGGAAATAAATTCTATTTACTGCATATGAATTCAAACTCGTTCTCACCATGAGTATGTGGTCCCGAGGTCTATTCCCACCACCGTCCCAACACTCTCCCTCTTATCATCATCTTCGGCAAACACGCCGCCGGCCACCAGCAGACACAGGCAGAGCAGTCGCATCTCAGCAGGTCTGGCTCAGGGTTCACGACTTCTGGAAAGAACACAAAAAACTAATGTCAAAGGTCAGGGCAGGTACAGAACACTGTAAACGTCACTCACTGGCTGGAAAAGTGGCCGATTTATAAATAAAAAAAACATATTCATGCAAAAACTCAATGTATTATGTATTCTAGATATTTTAACCCAAAAATGGCATGAATTTGTGCACTGAATTCAGCTGCAGCTCAAAATGAAAGTAATGAGAGAACACTAAAATCCATAATTAAAGGCCATTTATCAATGCAAACAATGGACACTATTTTCCAAAACGCACACACACACACGAAGCAAACATGATGGTCATATGAATAAATCATATTCATGTCGTCAGTATCCAGTTCAACCTCGTGCTGTTAAAGCCTTGATCCCCAAATACTCATTACAATGACTCCAAATATTAATATTATCATTGTAATACACACTCCAAATCCCATAACATTTCAAAACACATTTATTATCGAAACCCATTTAAGATAAAGACATTGTTCCTCATATTTCACCGGTTACTATCTAATGAATATCCATTTCTCAAGTCTATCCAGTCATAATGGCTAAACGCTAATAACACACAACTTAAAGCTGATAATAATATACATAATTCTTACCTGATAATGCAGTAATAAGCAGTATTTCTCAAGGGCGTGGGCTTGGACGCAGTGAATGTCTCTTTTTCTCTATGTGTTTCTCGTGTTTTCTGTCTCTCAAATGTAACTCATGGCTCTGCGCTTGCCTGTATATAAGCCGTCACCGCGTCCCCGTCGTGGAGCCTCGCTATTGGTCAGAGAGCAGCTCGTTGGAAGGCGCTCATTGGCTGAGCGTTGCACGCTGGCTGATGCTGATTTGCACACGTACGGGTGGCGGTAACGTCATCAGATTAGGCGAACTGGAGCGATTTAATTGGCTTGCGCGAGTGTCAGTCAGATTGCGAAGATTCTGGATGGAGGAGGGTCGCGTTTGAACCGGGCCGAGAAAAAGAAATAGTTCGAGGGTCCTTAATCAAAAACTCAGGTTTACACATTTTACATACATATATGCATTGGCATGTGACTCTGCTGTTCTCAAAATAAGCATTTAGGCTTGGAATATATGGAGGTCTCAGTCAATTCATTTTCAAACGTGGAAAATTGTGTTTAAAAGCAACTGTATGTACATTATCTTCCTTATTGCATTGCTGCAAAACGAATACATTAATATATGGACATGAAAGTTTGATTTGAGTGTAAATTAGTTTATGGTGTGAGAACAGTGTCATAATAAGATAAACTCACTTGACTGAGACTATGATAAATTATACAGTTTTGCCTCGTATAAAAATGTTTGACCATTTATCAAACACTATAATATTCAGCTTATTTAATCATTGAGGGTCAATGAAGAATCTGTGTGTGTAAAAAAATATGGCACAGTCACTATATTTCTGTTGTTTGGACGGTGACTCATTGGGCAGAGTATTAGCAAAACTATCTGCATACAAAAAAACAAATGAATTTCTGTGTTATGTAATAATGTAAGAATGATGCAATGATAAGGAACAACCTGACAGTGTTTTTCAATATGTTTCAATTGAGTCAAAATTGTAAAAATACTGCATTAATTCTAAATGATCCAGTGGGGTTTTTTACATATTGTTGACCAATTAACTTGATCATTATACATTTCTGAATTCATTTAGAATTTACCATTTTGTATTTGTACATTTCATATACCAACCGTGAAAATTATTTACAGGGTAAGTAGTTCATGTCATTCACTGAATACTAGTGTGTGGAAATAATATTTCTGATTTTCAACCATTGGTTTGTCTGGTAAAATATGACTCCAATCTGGATTTGTTTTTATACAATAAAAAAATGTTCATGGAAAGTCCCAGAGTAGAAATCCACCCCCAAACATTTAGTCCTGGTCCGCTTAGCGTTCTCATTGGCATTTTAACACCAAACCTAATACAGAATCTGGGATATGTTCACAACCTGATTGGTCGGCTTTGATTGTGGCTGATTGTGTCTTTTATTAGGTATATCTCGCAATGGAACTTACCGAACATCCAAAACAATGCTGTGTTCTGGATTAAATGCGCTCGTAAGTGCGTAGCCTACATATAATGGTATTCTTACCAGCTGACTGAGTAAAGGACTCAAAAACAGCAGCAGGAATCCCTCTGTCACACACAAACAAAGATCTATGACCTTTTTAGGGTCGCACCTTGTGACATCATGTCCTGTTTTTGGTTCGTTTACATGTCTTTAGTCTCAATAGTAGCGTTTACACTTATTCAAATGAACCACACGAACCACACTGACAGAGGTAACCACACCAGGGTTTGTTTTAATTGAACCAAACATGCCAAGTGTGAACACACCCAGAGTAACACCACATTTCTGAGGACTTTCGTTACAAATTAAAGCTAGGGTGATAAAGTTAAGCTAGTATACTTATCTGATCTGGCCTACTTCTTCATATACTTCGGCTTGAATGTATAGAGGGTTCAGTCAATTAATTTTCAATTGAAGAAAATGATGTCTGTATTGCGTCATTTAATCTAGGGATGCACCGATATCAACATTTTTGGCCGATACCGATAACCGATAATTCTTTTTATTTAAAGTCCCCATGAATTAAAAATTGACCATACTTACTTTGTTTGCCTAAATTTATCGTTTTGTGGTGAACAATTCATCCATGCAAGTCAATCCACACAAAAACATTTTCGTAATGTTTAATCAAAATCTGAAATGTCCCCTCCCCTCTGCATTGGAGGACCTTCCCTGATGACGTAGGTTTGACGGTTTGGGTGTCTGCTTAACATCCGTAACCACGCCCCTCCAACTGAGTAGACAGGGGGAATGAAAACACCCACTTTTCTAGATCCAATCAGGTGCTAGTTGGAAAAAAAGCCACGCCCACTATTTTGCCCTTATTTAGTATTCCGTTTCTCTCGGAAATATGTCACAACACTGGAGAAAAGTTGTTTGCAACTTCCGGTTCACGGGGACTTTAAAAGCCGATAACCGATATATTGGCCGATAAACCTAAATCCACATTTTTATAAAATTTTTGAGAGCCTTGTTACAAAAACAAAAGTTTCACCATTAAAATCCATGTCCCAAACACACAATTACAATGTTCTCATTATAATTTTATAGCCGATATGACAGACTTGCGCAGCACATGTCACTCTTTACTGTATTTTCCTTTTTTGAAGGGATTTCAATCATATTTCAAGCAATTCAAAGCCATCATGTTGAACAGTGCGCATCTGAAGTGTCTCAGCTGTGGGATTTAATCAAGTATTTATCGGCTTTAAAGTCCCTGTAAAGTCAAAATTAAGTGTTCTGAGGTTGTCACACCACAGAAAAATGTGTTATTAGCCACCCAGCCAAATTTGAATGATAAAAAAAGCCGGCAAGTACATAAAATAAGCTATCAAAATCTTGAAAATTTTTTTAGTATTCTCTGCTCTCAAACACTGGGGACGTGTCCGCTGTGGGGGCGTGTCCACGGGCTGCGCTGAAACCACGCCCACTCACGGGAAAGCTGCCGACAGTGATATTAGCTGATACTGCTTTCCGGACGGGGAGATGAAGGCAGAGGCGGGAGATAGTCGGTTCGGCCCCATTCACCAGTAACAGCGGATTATCAGTGAATCCCCAGTTGTCTCCGACGAAAGTTTATAAAATAAAAAGATCACTACAGAGGCGGGTGTTGGCGGTGATCCTCAGCTCTCCATCAAGGTTGGCTCTTCAAAAAATTAATCCACCTCTTCTTGATGTGATCGTTTTTTAGGAAATTTAAATAAAGACACCGATCTGTTTTGTACATGATCGCATCCAGGTAGTAGCCCACACATTTCCGTGTCGAAGGCATAGCTTGCTAGCAAACTGTACGCTGTAGTAACTAATAGTACTGACAGTAACTCGCGATTGAGCGGCAAACTGATGCGAATGTGCTCTATTGTTAGGGGAGGAGCCAGCCAGCCTCAGTGGCCTCAGTGCGTCATCAAGTACGGGCGTGTCCTTGAGCTCAGGGGCTCCAGTGCGTCATCGAGCTCCGTTTTAGCCCCGCCCAAAAAATCCGGAAAATAGCAATGGTGAAAAACTGTTTAACGGTCTAACTCCACAATTCAGTAATTCACAGTTCACAGTCTTTGTAATATGTTTTAGCAATACATTTCTAACATTTATAATGGGTCTAGATTTTTTTTTTAGAATTGCCTTTACAGGGACTTTAAGATATCGGCCAAATTTTCTTATCGGGCCATTTGCAATAACATTAAAAATTAAAAAACATATATCGGCCGATACCGATATGGTGGCCGATTTATCGTGCATCCCTTAATTTAACCAATGTCAAAAACAAAGAATAAAGCAGAACAAAGCAAACATATACAAAGATAAAAACTGCAGAGCACAACTTGCCATTTATTGACTTGCAAATGTGCAACAATACAGTCATTTCATCAGAACACTTCAGTGCAAAAACATGAGGCGTAGGTGGAGTAAGACCGGGTTGTTTAGCTGAATTAAATAAGTCTATTTTTTGGAGCCCGTACCACTGAATATCTTGCAGTGCATATAGGCGAGTTTCTCTGCATGTGAGCGTCGCAACAAGGGAAACCATTCCCAATGCGGCAGCTCTACGACTCTGTACCCAGACAGAACGAGTTGCCTTCGCTTCAATGCATGAAATCCAAGCAGTTGCTCAGTCCGGTAGCAATACTGATTCCTATTCGTCACTTGAACAGCAAGTCTCTGAATAGATGGTTTAGAAGAATCATCCGTGTGAGACGAGCGCTTCCCGGATTTGGTCAACGCCATCAGAAGATTGTCCGTCAAGTCGACACCAACACTGAAAATGCTTTCTCTCACATGGACCGGTTCAACAGTGTGAACCACTGGCTTTTGGAGGAACTTGTTGGACGGCTGCACTGGAATCTTCTGGGAATTAGTAAGTTGAGCGAGTAGGTTGTCAGTTATGGCTACTCCAGAGAGTGTTTGTTCCCAGTTTTGAGAGGCGGGAATTTGCTGACAAGGTTCGGAGGACACAGGAACAGGTTGGTCGTTTTGGTCCAAGTGCACTTCTAGGTCAATAGAACGCAAATGCGGAAGAATCATGTGCTTGCGCACAAACATCTCTCCACCAAGAAGTTTCCGCAAGACAACTTCAGCCTCAAGCGTCTCAAGCTTACGACAGACATCCGATTGAGCAAAATGCCAGAGTTGCTTGGTCACTTCTTCCCTCATTGCGTGGCTAAGTCTTGGGATCGTCGACCCGGGCAACTCCAAGCCAACAGTTCCATCTAAAGTGAACAAGTCTTTCTTCAACTCGAGCGTCTTGGAATTGCAAGTTTTGTTCACGAACTCTGCGCTTAAAGCCAGACTGAGCAAGTCTTGGGGGAAGAGACCAACAAAAGCAAGACCGAGGAGACCTGTCAGCAAATGCTCAGGGAATCGCTGAAACTCAAGTAGACGTTCTCGTAAGATCGCAGTGAGACAGGGATAAAGTTTAGGACTCTGGTTGGGAAGAACTCCTAATGTTCCAAAGGCCCAAAGCATCTTTGCAGCATCTTTACTCCTGCACTGGTTGACCACGTTGGGAAGTTGTTCGGCCACAGCCAGGAGAATCCGATTATCCCGGTAGTGAAGAGCGGAGCAAGACAAGACGACGTGCATTAGGCCTTGAACCTCCATTCTCGGGGCCCGACGAGGCACCTCGGATCCCATGGCCTCCAACCACGGAAGATGGTCGAGATAGCTAAATCTCATAAGCTTCATCACATTGGCGATCCCGAAATCACTCAAATCATTGACTACAGCGAGAGCCCTGTCCACAAGCCGGCACGCTGCTCTCTCGGACAGGGAGATCTGCGACTTAAAGAGGGCTAAAGAAACAGCTTCCAGTTCTTCAGGCTTCAACTGGTTCAGATAACGCATGAGTAACGACTCAATGGGTTGAACGAGGGCATCCGGACATCTCCTTCCTTCTCCAATAACGTACATGAGTTGAAGCAGCTCTGGAAGACCCAGTTGGTTGAAGTTCTGGCTCACGTTGTCAAAGAGTTTATCAAGGTACCGAGGAACAAATCGGCCGAGGCATCGCCACAAGTCGGCGGCGAGAAGCAACTGGTGAAGCTCCATTTCACTTGCTCTCTGGCAGAACTCAGTTTCATACAATCCCAGTATGCTGTGGGATTTAGGCAAGCCCAAGTTCACAAATGATCTGAGCGTATCTAATAACTCCGCCGGCGTGAAATTGTGTAAGATTTCAGCGGTGTGCCGCAGGAGCACGTTAAACCGCGTGTCTTTCCTCACAACCGCGATCTGTTTGTGGGGAATCTGGCTGAGTTTGCACAAGAAACTAGTTGCATCTGAAGGTCCCATGTTGCTTTTAAGTTCCGTGACTTTTTCAAGGACTAACAAGGCTTCGTTGAGGTCTAAAGTAGAAGAGCGTTGGGAGACGTCATAGGTCATGTTCTGGTATTCAGGTCGACATCTTTGAAAGTCTCGTGGGTCACCGTTGACTCGTGGCTCTATGCTGGCTCTTTCTCGGTTTGATTCAGCGTTACCATAGTCCATGTTTGACGCCATATTCTTGGTGCTGGAGAGCCGTCGTGAGGAGCTAAAACGGTACGGGTTACGCTGTTGATGGAAAGTTGTGTTTAAGGATAGGCTACAGGACAATTCTTCTTTAGTTTCCAAGCAGCCAGCAGTAGAATTACGTGCCGTCGGTGTCTGGTAATAAGCCGAGGGCTTGTACACCAATTTTCTTTCCGTTTCTTCTCTCTTTTGCTCTCCATTTTCCACATTTGATGACAAATGTTGGGCTCTAAAGATGGAGATGCGCTGTACGTGGACATAAAGTCGACGCTTTGCCAAATGATGAAACAGCACCGTTGCAGACATCAACAGCAGACTCTGGAAAAGATCATACAAGAGATGTGTTTTCAATTTAAAGGTCAACAGTGTACTTGAAAAGAATATATACGTTTGAAATTCAAAGTAAGAATGATAGTAGGTTTCCTTTTTTTGCCAAATAATCCTGTCAGATAAATACCTTAAACAAATTTAGTGTTTTGCTATGCCTTCATATTTAAAATATTTAAATATATATATATATATTTTTTTTTAAATCCTCACATTTTCATGGTTTAATTTAACTTGTAGGGTCAAGTTAGACATCAGTTTTTGCCATTACTGTATATCTAATATTTTAATTAAAGATTATGAAGGCGGATTAATAAAAATTTTTTTAAAAATGTAATTTGCACGGATAAATCATTTATAATAAACTAGGGATGCACCGGAAAATTTTGGCCGATACCCGATAATTCTTTATATTTGAAAGACAATAACCGATATATTGGCCGATAAATCTAAATCCAAATTTGTATAGGCCTACATTATTTTTAAGCCTCGTTACAAAAAAGTTTAACCATCAAAATCCATGTCCCAAGCACACATCTATAATGTTCTCATTATAATTTTAAAGCCAATATGACAGACTTGCGCTGCACGTAACACTTTACTGTATTTTCCTTTTTTTAAGTGATTCCAATCATACTTCAAGCAATTCAATTTCAAAACCATCATGGTGAACAGTGCGCATCTGAAGTTTCTCAGCTGAAAGAAATAATACATTAATTATCAGCTTCTTTAATAGGCATATAGACCCTTTGCATGTGACGTCACGCTCTACTCGCGCGAATTCTGAACGCCATGACGGACGGCGGAAGAGCTATTCTGTAGACGGACGGCAAGCCAGAAGAGTACGTGTTTGTGTTCGTTCTGGTTATAAAATGGTTATTTCGTGTTGTGCCGTGGGCTGTGCTAATAGACAGGGTAAAGCCAATATATCGTTTTATCGAATCCCATTTGATGGGGAGAGAAGGCAGCGATGGGTTGCTGCTATCCGCCGAAAGGACTGGCAGCCCTCCAAGTACTCCAGGATTTGCAGCGAGCATTTTTTACTAGGTAAGATTCATGTATTCCCCAGTTACGTGTAATTCATTTTTGTAAAACCATACAGTCATCAATGTCCAGATAGAGACCCAGTCAAATTAAAATTTGTAACATGAGTAACCTAGGTATGTAATGAGCAAGTAACGTTACCAGAGCGTGATAGGGCTGTGCAGTCTACCCATTCACACTGATCACCCGTCTCAATAATGTCATCTGTATCTGACACAAAAAACAACGCAGATTTTGGTGCACTTAAATGTCTATGCTTCTCTCTGATGCTCATAAGCTTACTTTAGAGGCAACGTAAACATTGCCATGTGAGGCTATTTAACTCTACTCTTGACAGCAGGTAACGTTAGCTAGCAGCTGGATAAAAACAGTTAAAATGCTTTGCAATTATGATGTACCTCCCTCCGCCGTTAGCGTAGCATCGCGTACCTGTAACCCAGCCAGCTACAAAGAACTGGTAAGCATCCAGACTTTTAAAGGCTTTAAGATCAGCACCCGTGTATGGTGATACCCCGTTTACCACATAGTGGTACAAATCGTGTGGGCTGAAGTCGGGCAGATTCGGCGATTTTATGAGGTCCGTAAAAACTGAAGGAGGAAGAAGGTATGGGTCGGTATCCAATCCGGCTATCTCCAACTTCTCCAAATACCGCTCTTTGTGAGCACCTACCAGATGCCCTACCTCGACCGATAACGGCACGACAACTTTTTCAATAAAAGAAGCCATGAAGTTTAGTGGTATCTTATCTATTTTAACCTGTTTAACTAATCAAACTTCCCGCGCGTCTACTACTGTTTAGCCTGTGCGTCCAGTGATTTTGCCGTCCAGCATGGCGTCGTCACGTGGTCGTGGTCACGTGTTTGCAAAGGGTCTATATCGGCCAAATCTTCTCGACGAGTGGATCTCTGAGCTGCTGTGAGTGGAGGCGGGGCTCAATTGCATATTCATAAAATCAGTATACTTAATGAGCCAAGGGTGTCGAGTTACATTCAAGATATTTTAAGGCATGACAAAAAAATTCAAGGAAAAAAACGCTTTAATATGTAATTTTGGTGATCAAAGATGAGTTTTAAGGGATAAAATTATTGACTACAGGGGGACTTCAAGATATCGGACAAATTTTCATATTACCGATAACGATAATAACATTATAGTCGAAAATACCGATTTGGTGGCATCCCTTACACTGCAACTTTACATGAAAAATAAGAATGAACTGTTGTTAATTATTTTATGGTGGTTTTATATGTGGGTATGTGCAGGCTTTTACAGGCTTAAAGCATAATAAAAATGATATTGTTGTCACTTTTGATGTTGATTGCATACACTTTCAACAGTGTTGGGCAGTAGCGTCGCTACAAGTAGTGACGCTACTAGTTTAACTACATTTCTCAGTAGCGTGGTGGTAGTTTCGCTGTTTTCTGAATCAAATAGCTTTTCAGTAGCGAAGCTCTTTTTTTGATCAAGTAGTGCGGTAGCGTCCACACACTACACACAAGCTACATTTTCCTAAGCATTTGTAAAGTTCAACCTCAAATCGGAAATACAACTGCTAAGTATCACTGATCCTGAATAAGTGACGATGACGGCGGTTGGCAACCATAGGACTATATTTCATTCCTGCGATGCGGAAAACACGGACAGAATCGCAGTATCCAGGCATAAAAACGTAATTTACTGTATAACGCGGAAAATCACGGAATTGTCATATCTTGGATAAAATCTCGATATAGACTACCCAGCTAACACAAATACGTAACTGTTACGTAACTGCGACGTCGTGTGTTAGCTGGGTAAGTTAGTGTATGTGAATATTCGCATAGTCATATCTTGGATAAAATCTCGATATAGACTAGTGTATGTGAATATTCGCATAGTCATATCTTGGATAAAATCTCGATATAGACTAGTGTATGTGAATATTCGCATACAAGTATTTAAATAGGAATCATGCATGTTTTGCGCATCTCTGAATGAACCATTTAATCATGTTTCATTTACCACAACACTCAAACACACACTGAGGCACGCATGACGCTCGCGATGTTTTCAGCCTATATGAGGACATTAATCCATGAACTTTATCTACACAGCCGCTCCGAGAGTCACTTCTGCAGCTTTTCAGCTTGATTTGAGAAAAACTATCGTCATATCATAAAAACAGAAAGGTCTACACAGCAACCCGTCAAAATAAAAGGTTGGTTTAACCTTTGAAGAAAGTTTTGCTTTCATCATCACATTTTAAATCATTGGTTATTAATATAATTAAACCATTAAAATAGAATCAAGAAAACAAAACAAAAAGAAAACAATAAAAAAAAAAAGTCATAGTGCCCTAAATTTTAATTGATTTTAATATTTTAATAGGTGATTGTTAAATTGTATAAGTTTCATGGTTTCAATGAATTAGAAATGCTTTTTGATTACAAAAAAATAATTTAACTATTAAAATGGGAGTAAAAAAAAGTTCATAGGGCCCTACAACCAGATTTTAGGTGCATTACTACTCCATTCTGTTCCGGGCGTGGACATCACGTAGCCTACCAATCTCAATCCTTGGCTGACACATGAGAAATTTGCTTAATGGAAAGAGACACACTCTCTCGACACCTGGTTTTGTTATAGTTTTATATAGTTATATGGTTTTATATAGTTATGTTTTCTTTTTTTTTCCAAATTGGTTTGGAACAGTTTGTGAATAAACAATTGAACTGATAAATTATGCCTGCCTATCTGTTTGACTGACATGATGATAAAAATGATTAAAAAAAATGATATAAATGAATAATATGAAGAAAAAAAAAATGATAAAAATGAATAATAATAAAAAATAGCTTAGATGTAGTAAGCTACTTTTGCCATTTTGCTGTAGCTTAGCTTGCTACATTTCCCAGGGAGGTAGCTTCAGTGTAGTGAAGCTGAATTTAATGTAGAGTAACTGCTAGCTTAGCTCACTACATTTTCCAAGTAGCTTGCCCAACACTGACTTTCAATGATAGCATTCACGATCATTTAAAGGAAAAGATCAGCCAAGACATTTTTTAATTAAAAGAAAAAAGTACTAAACTTTAATTTGGGAACACACTACTCCTCTAATATTAGTTATAACGTACTGAATGACACCATAAACACACAATGAAAAAACCGTAACAGAGTTTCTACTTTGCTTCGTCAAAAAAAGAATTGATCTCAGATGCTACAACTGAAATTCACATGAGATTTCGCTCCTTCTGTTCTGCATTTTTTTTTTTTAAAGAACATCAAAAGTGAGATAACTAAAATCTTATTTCCGTGTGGCGAAACGTCTTTAATCAATCATAAACTACTGCACGTCCTTGACCGCAGCAGAACGCATTCATTCCCATGCCTCTGTTAAATAACACACCGAACACAACACACTCCGAGCGACTGTAGAAAGATACACGTACCTTCAGCGCGTGTGGCCTTCAAGTGGAGTATTTATCTCATGAGGATACATCGCAAAAACACTCACTTGTGTGCGGAATCTACACGTGAATGTGTAGTGGTGGTAAAGGCAGATGTCATGCGCGGTACGGAAGCTCGTAAGAGACTAAATTGAAACACAGTCACTGGCAACATACGAAATCGCATATTTCCATAATGTGTTGTAGGCGAAAAACAGTGTATATATATATATATATATATATATATATATATATATATATATATATATATATATATATATATATATATATATATATATATATATATATATACTTTTACAGTCTATGATATATACACACTGCCGTTCAAACGTTTGGGATCGGTAAGATTTTTAATGTTTTTTTTAAAAGGCTGCATTTATTTGATTAAAAATCCAACAACAAAAAAACAGAAATATCGTAATTATGACAAATTAAAATAACCGTTTTCTATGTGAATATATTTGAAAGTGTAATTTATTCCTGTGATCAAAGCTGAATTTACTCCAGTCTTCAGTGTCACATGATCCTTCAGAAATCGATGCTCAAGAAACATTTATGATTATTATCAGTGTTGAAAACAGCTGTGGACAATTTTTTTTCAGGATTCTTTGATGAATAGAAAGTTTGATTTAGTTTATTTTATGCATTTAATGCATCATTGCTGACTAAAAGTATTGATTTCTTTTATTTCTTTATTCTTTCTTGTTCTTTATTACTGTTTTTTTTTTTTTATTTTTTTTTTTTATCAAATAAAGCCTTGGTGAGCAGAAGAGACTTTTAAAAAACATAAAAAAATCTTGCAGATCCCAAACTTTTGAATGGTAGTGTGTGTATATATGTGTATATATATATATATATATATATATATATATATATATATGGACAGATCTACAATCTAGACAAACATGTAAGCAATTAGTCATTTAAAATTGTTATTTCTGCCGTATTGAATTCGACTTACTTAATTCTCATTAGAAATTGAGAAATTAAATTTGTGGTTTTTGATCATGTGCAATTTTATACATTCTAAAATAAGTCATGAAGAGAAGAGACACTGTTATTTTTTTCTTATTCACATCTTTATTATTTAAATTAATATTTGCTAAGATATGCTTTTCCGAGCAAATTCTGCAGAAGAAAAAAAAAAGAAATGAAATGTTTACAAAAGAACCTTGCACTCATACATCTCAAGAACTGATTGAGAAAGGGAAAAGACGTCGGACTCTTGAATGTATGACTTTTACTGTAATATAGTCGATCAAAGGTTTTAAGATTCATATATGTATATTATATTCCTATATTAATAGTTTGAAAAATAAAAGCTGACATGTCAGTCTCATTACTTCACAAAAGTATTCACACGCATTAGCTCGGTATATTTGGATAGAATAGTTCTGTACACATAAGGAACAGTGATATTTACATGCTTTCGTCTCTACTGAAGAACACAACAGAAGCACATAGCAGCAAATGTGTGGCGTCCGTCTCCAACACTAGTGTCTAAAGCTGAGCGGGGCTGGGATGATTATCTCTAGTTGGCTGATGATTGGAAAAAAAAGAGGCACAAGCTTTTGGGGAAAAACTGGGAGAGACATTGCAAGACTCCGTTTTCCACTTTCTATTGCATTTCTATAGCGATATACGTTGAGGGAAATATATAACTTTGTTGTGCTTGTTGCTCCAGATGCATTTCATATGCAATCCCTCATCCTTCCCCCGGGTCATTTTGACCCCAAACTCTTTATTTTTAAGAAATTGAGTGTTTATCAGAGGGGTCCAAGACCAGAGGACTTTTGTCTCACTTGAAACACGAATACACACACACACAATAATATTGATTGTATTAGAGGAGTTTTGTGGTTGAAAGTTAAAAAAGTAACAAATTATTCCCTCGCGGGTCAATTGAATGTTTTGGTGCACATAGAAAAACTCAAACTAAAAATGCTAAAACTTATGTCTATCTGAATGCATACAGAAGTGAACTGGCTTTAGGACCCAGCGGAACAGCTCCTCTACTCCATATAGAGCTATAAACCCATATAGAGTCAGGAAATATCATGTGTTATTATTATTTTTCCACAAGAGGTCGGCAGAGACACTCAATGTAAGATATTTAGAGCTGAATTAAAAGGGTTATGCATTAAAATTGTGAGTTAGTTTTTAATTTAAGTTGAAAGAATGTGAGGAATAAGTGCTACTATTTATTTCATAAATCTAGTAATTTAAAGGTAAAAAATGACAAAAAATCTTCTTTTTTTTTAAATGCACTAAGAAAAAATATCAAAACGAAATAAAATAAGCTTTCTGGACAAAAAAAATTAAGTATAATTTTAGGGCTTCAGGTCGTTTTGAAAAAAGAGGGAAGGATGAGGGATAAGAGGGAATCTGGCGTGTTACTGCGCGATATAATGTAAAAAATGTGAACCATGTGATGCAAGTCATCGATGTGGTTCATTTGTATAATTTCTATAGCTTATAAAGTGACATTTACAGGCTTTTTTTTACAATCGCTAGGACATTTCTCAATTATACTTAGGTCACTTTTTCTAAACTCTTCACACACTGGGATAAACTGGAGCATTTATCATTGCTTTGGTGCAAAATACACTTAACGACAGCTTTCAAATTACATTAATTCTTTTCTCGCTCAAACAAACCACCACTAAAACTCTAGTGTGTAAAGTCTGCATGTTTACATTCTGTTAAACTTCAGGTCAAAACCTAACATAATACAAAGATAGCAATTCGTTAGAGCCTATTTTTACAGTAATACTAATATTGAATATGTTGTAAACTATGTTGTTGTCTGGGACACTATAAAAAAAATAGATATAGCTAAACAAACACATTCAGAATTTTACATATTTTTACATAACATAAACTAAAATTAACACTCGCCTAGTGCCAAATGCGGAGTTGGCGAGTATATGAAACGGTCAATCGCCTGCTAACACTTTTATGAATTATAACAATGCATGAACGTATGGAAGCTTGTTTCTGCCACTGAATAAAAAAATAAAATAATAATTGCGACTTTATCTCACAATTGCGAGATATGAAGTCAGAATTCTGAGAAATAAAGTCGCAATTGCGATATAAAGTCGCAATTCTGAGAAATAAAGTCGCAATTGCGAGATATAGTCGCAATTCTGAGAAATACTCGCAATTGCGAGATATAGTTGCAATTCTGAGAAATAAAGTCGCAATTGCGAGATATAAAGTCGCAATTCTGAGAAATAAAGTCGCAATTACGAGATATAGTCGCAATTCTGAGAAATAAAGTCGCAATTGCGAGATAAAGTCGCAATTATGAGAAATAAAGTCGCAATTGCGAGATAAAGTCGCAATTATGAGAAATAAGGTCGCAATTGCAAGAAAAAAAGACAGAATTTAGACTTTTTATCTCACAATTCTGACTTTTTTCTCTCACAATTCTGACTTTTTTTCTCACAATTGCGAGTTTACATCTCGCAATTCTGATTTAATAACACATAATTGCGAGTTCATATCTCAAAATTCTGACATCTTTTCTCAGAATTGTGAGATATAAACTCGCAATTGCGAGTTATCAGGCCAATTCTAAGGGAAAAAAAGACTGACTTGATTGGAATAGAAATTGGAATATATAATTGTTCCTTTTCATTGGTTTTTGCAAAAACATTGTTTTTTGTCATTATTTTATGAGTGAGAAAGTGTTCGTTGGGTGAACCTGTGCTAATGTTCTGGAAGAATGAGTTGAACTGAGACATGAATGAAGTGTTTTGGGTAAATTTAGTGCATTTTGAATGTGAAACGAACTGTTGTGAGGCTGAAAGCTGGTTAGGAGAACTGTGAAGAGTTTTGAAAAAGTGTCCAAACTAAGTTTTTTGATAAATGTGTCCTAGTGAGTGTAAAAAACTGTAAAGACTTTGTAAAAAACAAAAGGTGTTCTGTAAACTGCTACCGCTACAATAGCAAAGCACATTTGTCCCTCGTCAGAGCCTGTAGTTCATTAGTGAACTGGCCCTGTTGGGAAAAGCATACGAACATACGAGTTGTGCAATTTGTACACAAGAGAGCACACTGTCCACTCGCCTTGACCGTCCGGTGTGATCACAGAACCAGAACTTCTCGGTCTTGATTTGGATGCCATTTTTGCACAAAATTGTATTAAAGGTACACTACTGTAAGCGGGTAAAGATTAATGGACACGGTTTCTTCCTTGAAGATAAACTCCAGCACAGCCATGAGCGCACGCACACACACACACACACACACAGAGACACTCTCTCTCTCTCACACACACACATGCGTCAAAGCAGCCGGAGGAACTTTACTATTCCTACGAATATGACGAGACACACACTCCCACAGCAGACAAACACACACACACACACACTCAACTAACCTCTGCAACTCCCACACCAGAAACACACACACTCCCACAACACACACACACACACACACACACACACGCACTCCCACAGCAGACAAACACACACACACACACACTCAACTAACCTCTGCAACTCCCACACCAGAAACACACACACACTCCCACAGCACACACACACAAACACACACACACACACTCCCACAGCAGACACACACACACACGTTTCCCATGAAAACCACCTTGACAACACACTCATAACCGGCTTCCCGTAGCGAATCAGGGAAAGACAACAAAACAAAAACAGTGTACCTTTAACTGACGCCAACATTACTGTAACAAACGTATTGCTCATTAGTGTATTAACTAACATTACCTAAAACATTCCAATTAAACGCATCAAATTTCCAGTTCATTCATCACACTGTAAATGCAGCATCAAGTCAAGCACTTTGCATCATGGGAAACGGCACTGTGCGCAGTGTGCTCTGTTGCACAGGATACATTCTGCAGAAATAGTATGCGTAGTATTTTATACTCAATCCAAGCTTACTCCTCAACACATGTAAATCATCACTTCAATCTACTGCATATCACATTTTAAAAAGTCAAATCATCTAAAATGATCAGTAAGTATACATTGACACATATTATATATGCTCTTTTTGGAAGAATGTAAAGTCAAATATAATCTAATTAGCTCCGGGTTTTGGCTCAGCCGTCGAGCAGCTTCATAAACCAAACCTCGCGGTCCGAGACGCACTAGCATATCCAATCTCGACCTCTCCTTCTAGTGTCCTCTACATCGCTCAAACAGAGAACAGGGCAGAAACAACATTCAGGCGATACAGTACGTCTGACTCGAAATGAACACGCGTCCTCCGCCGCTGCTGCTTCGGGCAAAAGAGTTGAGTTTTCCTCTGTGCCGCAAACATACTGCATACAAGAGCGTCAATGCACACACACACACACACGCTCATGTGCCAAACACAACTCACACACTGCAACAAAAAATGCTTTTCTTAATTAGTGTTTTTGTCTTGTTTCCAGTCCAAATATCTAAAAACTCTCAAATCAAGATGCGTTTACTAGTGAGTAAAATGCTATAAGATATTATGTCTTGTTTTCTGGGGGAATAAACAAATATTAAGAGAGTTGTTGCTTAACACAAGCTAAATGATCTGCCAATGGGGTCAGAAAAATAATCTTGTTTATGTTTGAATTAACATTATTTTTCTGACGTCATTGGGAGATCATTTAGCTTGTGTTAAGCAACAACTCTCTTAATATTTGTTTATTCCCCCAGAAAACAAGACATAATATCTTATAGCATTTTACTTTTAATTTGATGGAAACAAGACAAAAATACTGAGTAAGAAAAGCATTTTTTGCAGTGTAACACAACGCTCGATGCCTTCTGAGCATGTTAGATGTTAGTTATGTATATCTCGCTACACAAGCATTCAAAAGTTTGGGGTCAGTACAATTTTCTTTTTTTTAAAAAAGACATTAATACTTTTATTTATTCGGCGAGGATGCATTAAATTGATCAAAAGAGACATTTCTAATGTTCTAATGCAGTTTTTTTTACTTTCTATTCATCTCTGCAACGGATTCTACAAAAATAAAACTGTTTTCAACACTGATAATAATCATAAATGTTTCTTGAGCATCAGATCCTCATATTAGAGTGATTTCTGAAGGATCATGTGACACTGAAGACTGGAGTAATGATGCTGAACATTCACAGGAATAAATTACACTTTACTGTATATTCACATGTTTTAAATTGCAATAATATTTCAAAATGCTTACTGCATTTTTGACCACAGAAGAGACCCCAAACTTTTGAACACTAGCAAATCTGTGTCATTAGTAGTGTACATCTGCGCACTTGTGTAGAGTATGTTTCTGACCTTCCAGTGCAATAAACAAATGGCATAAACACTCAAGACTGGCTCTAAGATTTGGTCCTAAAACAGTGACGTGTGTCGCGAGATCCTCCCGTCTCGTGACTCTTGTTTTGAATGCTGCTAACGAGGATATTCTTCTTATATTCTGTAAGATCAGTGATTCATTAATAGCCTGAACGCAGTCTGAATAGTTTACGCCCTTAAACCCCTGAGTGCTACGTTTCCTCTCGCGACTGACTAGCGGCCAGCTCATCTGCACTACTAACCAGCCCTCGACAAGCCGATAAAGCTAAGGCTAAGGCTCATAACTACCCTGCCCTCAACCCAAACACCCGCCCTAGACAAGCAGGGCATCCTTGGACAGTCCTCGGAAGCGGTTTCGTTTTCGGATTGTACTGAATGCTATTGTAATCTTGGTTGTAGTCAGATCTCGGTGGACTCGATCCTCTCCAGTCGGGTTGGAACGGGCCACGGCGGGGCGAGTTGGTGCATCTCCGGCATCTTCTTCTTCTCTTCCACCGGCGGGGTCGGAGATGTTAGCGATATTGACACGGAAACTGGCGCCTCTGGTAAAGCCAGAGCCGGAGCGGCCATTTTGGCTCCTAGCTTGTCCACGCGCTCCTCAAGCGCCTGGTTCTTCTGTAGCATCTCCACGTAGCTTAGCTGCAACTGCGCTTGGTACTTCAGCACGCGCTCTTTCTCGTCATGCCAGGTTTGGCGTTCCTGTGCGAATGTTAGCGCTTGTCGTTCGCGCTGTTGCCGCTCGAGGCGTAGCTCGCCCTGCAGTCGCTCTAGCTGACGGCGAAGGTCACCTGACTCCGCCCACTGGACCTTGGAGTCGTCGCTGAGGAGCCGATCGGGAGCCGGGAGCGCCGGGAGTGACGTTGGCGGATCCGAAGGGGACATGAGATGCTCTCGGCTACGGGACGCCACCAGTTGCCCCATATCGGACAGACTGGGATCGCTGGGGCGACTGGAGCTGCTGCCGAGGTCACCGAGGGCCTTCTTCAGACGCGTGACCTCCGACTCAAACGCGCTCAGCTTGTCCCGCAGCACCGTGACCTGAAGACAATGTTAAACATATCAACAACATATCAAGAAAAAGTGGGGAAAATATCTAATAGCGATCTTTCTAATATAAATAACAATTATGAATTAAAGGTGCAGTAAGAGATTTCTGAGAAACACTTTATATTTGAAATAGACCCAAACAGACACTCCCTTCATTGCTACGCCCCCAAAAGCATGAACTCTCAATGCAGGTGGAAACGCCCCCTATTGCTGATTGGCTCACTCTCTCGCCCCCCCCCCCCCCCCCCATCATGAGTGGACACGCCCCCTACTGCTGATTGGCTCACTCTCTCCTCCCCCATCAGGAGTGGACACGCCCCCTACTGCTGATTGGTTCACTCTCTCTCCTCCTTCATCATGAGTGGACACGCCCCCTACTGCTGATTGGCTCACTCTCTCCTCCCCCATCAGGAGTGGACACGCCCCCTACTGCTGATTGGTTCACTCTCTCTACATGGGGTAAGAAAAAAAACTTGTTTCTGTTTGAATTAACATTATTTTTATGACCCCATTGGCAGATATTTTAGCTTTTTTTAAGCAACAACTCACTTTATTTTGATTTATTTCCCCAGAAAACAAGACTTAATATCTTATGGCATTTCACTCATCTAGTAAATGCATCTTGATTTAAGAATTTTTTGATATTTGAACTGGAAAAAAGACAAAAATACTAAGTAAGAAAAGCATTTTTTGCAGTGTGTGTCAAACAAACAAGCCACGGACAGACGAGCTGTTGTGTGATGTGTGTGTACCTCGGCCAGCATGGCCTGCAGCTCGGCCTCGCAGCGCTCCAGCTCCAGGGTCTTGGTGCAGAACGACTCCTTGAGGCTGATCTCGTTCTCCTCTCGCTCTCTCAGCTGGGCGTTGAGCTCCTTCATCTGACCCCGCAGGGCCACCATCTCTCCGGCGCGCTGCGTCACCTCGGCCTGACTCTCCCGAAGCTGCTGCTTCAGCAGAGAGATCTCACCCGCCTTCTGACACACCTGCACACACACACACACACAATGGAAACTGGAAACAAGACAAAAACACTGATTGAGAAAAGCATTTTTTGCAGTGTTGTCTTCAGACTGACCTCCCACTTGGTCTCCTCGAGTCTGGGCAGAATATCGGCCTGTTCCTTCCTGAAGTCCAAGCACTTCTTCTCCAGTTCTTCTCTCTGAGCAAGCAGGAGCGTCATCTCGTCCTGGAGCCGGCGCTTGTCCTGCTGGAGACGCCCGATCTGGGCCTGCAGTGCATGCTGGGAGCGCTGGGCCCGTCGGGTCACCTGCAGGACCGCGGGAACATGCTTTAGTTTGGGGGTGCTGGGTATTTATGGGGGGGGGGGGGGGGGTGAGCCTACATTCTGATGTAGCGCTGCGCTGTTACACTACGTGAACTAGAGACAGAGAGAGAAGATGAAGAGTTGAATAAAGCCGTTATTTTTGTTTAGTTTTTTATGCACAAAAAGTATTCTCGTCGCTTGATAAACGTAAGGTTGAGCCACTGTAGCCACTTGCAACTTTCTGGGCCGGCAGGTTTAAATTACAATAGAAGCCTATGGAGGAGTGAGACAGCGCTCAGATTTAATCAGAAATATCTTAATTTGTGTTCTGAAGATGAACGAAAGTCTTACGGGGTTGAACAACATGAGGGAGAGTCATTACTGACAGAGTTTACATTTTTGGCTGAACTAACCCTCAAGTCGTCCTAGGTGTATATGACATTCTTCTTTCAGACGAATACAATCAGAGTTATATTAAAAAATGTCCTGGCTCTTCCAAGCTTTATAAATGTGAATGGGTGTATGTCTTTGAAAAGCCATCAAAGTGCATCCATCCATCATAAAAGTGCATCTGTCCATCATAAAAGTGCATCCATCCATCATAAAAGTGCATCTATCCATCATAAAAGTGCATCCATCCATCATAAAAGTGCATCTGTCCATCATAAAAGTGCATCTATCCATCATAAAAGTGCATCTGTCCATCATAAAAGTGCATCTATCCATCATAAAAGTGCATCCGTCCATCATAAAAGTGCATCCATCCATCATAAAAGTGCATCCAACCATCATAAAAGTGCATCCATCCATCATAAAAGTGCATCTATCCATCATAAAAGTGCATCCATCCATCATAAAAGTGCATCAGTGAATGGGTGTATGTCTTTGAAAAGCCATCAAAGTGCATCCATCCATCATAAAAGTGCATATGTCCATCATAAAAGTGCATCCATCCATCATAAAAGTGCATCTATCCATCATAAAAGTGCATCCATCCATCATAAAAGTGCATCAGTGAATGGGTGTATGTCTTTGAAAAGCCATCAAAGTGCATCCATCCATCATAAAAGTGCATCTGTCCATCATAAAAGTGCATCCATCCATCATAAAAGTGCATCCGTCCATCATAAAAGTGCATCCGTCCATCATAAAAGTGAATCCGTCCATCATAAAAGTGCATCCATCCATCATAAAAGTGCATCCATCCATCATAAAAGTGCATCCATCCATCATAAAAGTGCATCCGTCCATCATAAAAGTGCATCCATCCATCATAAAAGTGCATCCAACCATCATAAAAGTGCATCCATCCATCATAAAAGTGCATCTATCCATCATAAAAGTGCATCCATCCATCATAAAAGTGCATCTATCCATCATAAAAGTGCATCCATCCATCATAAAAGTGCATCAGTGAATGGGTGTATGTCTTTGAAAAGCCATCAAAGTGCATCCATCCATCATAAAAGTGCATCTGTCCATCATAAAAGTGCATCTATCCATCATAAAAGTGCATCTATCCATCATAAAAGTGCATCTGTCCATCATAAAAGTGCATCCGTCCATCATAAAAGTGCATCTATCCATCATAAAAGTGCATCTGTCCATCATAAAAGTGCATCTGTCCATCATAAAAGTGCATCTATCCATCATAAAAGTGCATCTGTCCATCATAAAAGTGTATCTATCCATCATCAAAGTGCATCTGTCCATCACAAAAGTGCATCTGTCCATCATAAAAGTGCATCTATCCACCATAAAAGTGCATATATCCATCATAAAAGTGCATCTATCCATCATAAAAGTGCATCTATCCACCATAAAAGTGCATATATCCATCATAAAAGTGCATATATCCATCATAAAAGTGCGTATATCCATCATAAGTGTATATATTCATCATAAAAGTGCATCTGTCCATCATAAAAGTGCATCTATCCATCATAAAAGTGCATCTGTCCATCATAAAAGTGCATCTATCCATCATAAAAATGTCATATACACCTAGGACGACTTCAGGGTGAGTAAATCATGTGCATTTTTGAGTGAACTATCCCTTTAAAGTGTTTAGTACAAATAAATTCCTTAATGCTAAAAATGAATAAATGTAAATGGACAAAAGTGTGCGTTGCGCGTCACCTGTTGCAGCCGGCCGGCGTAGTTCTGCCTCAGGTCCTCCATCTCTCGTTCCCACACGCGCTGCTTCTCCTCGAACACCTGGGCGATGGCCGCCTCGCTCTGATCCAGGTTACGCCGCATGTGGATCACCTGAGGCGAGGACAAAACACACCACAACACACTCTTCATTTCAGGCATAGGTGCATTCTCAAATGTCATGTGTCAGATTCATAATGCAGCACATGCATCTTCTGGTTTACTGACACTGACATTTGAAGGAAACCTCAGGATCTGTCCTGAGGTTTGTTAAAGCTACAATAGTATAAAATCGCATGTATTATGCCGAGCATTTCTATACTTGCATTTAGAATGCTTATAACCTAATTGGTAATTGATGCTACTTCCTGGAACAACACAAACTGATTAGATTATAAACCTAAAAATGGCTGTTTTATTTATAATCTAACAATTTTCGCCAGCTAAACAAAAGGACATTTTAAAATGTTGCATTCATTGACTTGCTTTGACTTACCTTCACACATTTATATTAGTGCAATTCATCTAATGAAAAATTAAAAAAAAATATTCAATGGTCTATGCAAAAGTAAAGAAAATTAAAAATATTAAATAAATAAACAAATCAACGGTGTCTGAAAAAATAAATAGGATAAATAAAAAATTATCCAATGGTGTATTCAAATTAAATTAATTAATTCAATAAATAACATTTTCAATGGTGTATACAAATTAATAAAATTAAATAGAATAAATGAATACATGAAATAATTAATGGTGTACACAAATTAATTAATTTAAAATAAAGAAAATAAGTAAATAAATAATCATCCAATGGTGTATTCAAATTAAATAAATAAATAAAAACAATTTTCATTGGTGTATACAAATTAATCAAATAAATAAAATATCCAATGTGTATGCATAATAAAATAAATTAAATAATCATTGTTCTGTAAAGCACTTTGATTTTTGTTGTAAATGTGCTATATAAATAAAATTGAAAAAAAGAAAGAAATTTATTTATATATATATGCATAAAATTAAATTAGATAAAAGTCCGAATTCCAACATTAAAATGTCAAGTTTTGCAATCTTGATTTTTGTCATTAATTATAAACAGTTTCTAGTGGTGACAAAAGACAGTGTAAAAACAAGTTTCGGCAAGTACAGTAAATCTCACTGTCATTCAGCAAACACTTATATTCAGAGCGACTTTAAATAAAGAGTGAATTTAACTTGCAATTTAGCCTCAATGGAAAATATCCAATGTGCATGCAAAATAAAATAAATAAATAAATAAATAAATAAATAAATATCCAATGGTGTATATACAATTGTAATACATTAAATATTCAATGGTCTATAAAAATAAAATAAATAAAATATCCAATGGTGTATAAAAATTTAAAAATAATAATAATAATAATAATATTCAACGGTGTATTCAAAATTAAAGAAAATGAATGAATGAATATATAAATAAAGAGTGAATTTAACTTGCCATTTAGCCTTAAAATAAATAAATATCCAATGGTGTATACAAATGTAATAAATTAATATTCAATGGTGTATAAAAAATTAAGGAAAATGAATGAATGAATGAATATATACATATATATATATATATATATATATATATACATATATATATATATATATATATATATATATATATATATATATATATATATATAATTTAAAAAAAGTAAAATTAAACTTGCTATGTAGCCTCGATGTAAAACTAGCATATAAAAGTTGTCACCTCACTCACTTATTCAAATAAAATAAATAAAATATTCAATGGTGTATACAAAACTAATAAAAAAGAATGAATGAAAGAATGAATATATAAATAAAGAGTCAAATTCAACTTGCCATTTAGCCTGAAAATAAAAAATAAGAAAATAATAACAAAAATTAAAAAATGTAAAATTAAAAAATTAAATAAATAAAATAACAATGGTGTATACAAATTAATTAATTAATACAAAAATAAAATATCCAATGGTGTATACAAATTAAATAAATAAAAAAATAAATATCCAATGGTGTATACAAATTAAATAAATAAATAAATATCCAATGGTGTATACAAATTAATTAAATAAATAAATAAATAAATATCCAATGGCGTATACAAATTAATTAAATAAATAAATATCCAATGGTGTATACAAATTAAATAAATTAAATAAATGAATAAATATCCAATGGTGTATACAAATTAAATAAATAAATAAATAAATATCCAATGGTGTATACAAATTAATTAAATAAATAAATATCCAATGGTGTATACAAATTAAATAAATTAAATAAATGAATAAATATCCAATGGTGTATACAAATTAAATAAATAAATAAATAAATATCCAATGGTGTATACAAATTAATTAAATAAATAAATATCCAATGGTGTATACAAATTAAATAAATAAATAAATATCTAATGGTGTATACAAATTAATTAAATAAATAAATAAATAAATATCCAATGGCGTATACAAATTAATTAAATAAATAAATATCCAATGGTGTATACAAATTAAATAAATTAAATAAATGAATAAATATCCAATGGTGTATACAAATTAAATAAATAAATAAATAAATATCCAATGGTGTATACAAATTAATTAAATAAATAAATATCCAATGGTGTATACAAATTAAATAAATTAAATAAATAAATAAATATCCAATGGCGTATACAAATTAATTAAATAAATAAATATCCAATGGTGTATACAAATTAAATAAATTAAATAAATGAATAAATATCCAATGGTGTATACAAATTAAATAAATAAATAAATAAATATCCAATGGTGTATACAAATTAAATGAATAAATAAATATCTAATGGTGTATACAAATTAAATAATTAAATAAATAAATAGCCAATGGTGTATACAAATTAATTAAATAAATAAATATACAAAATTAAAGAAAATGAATGAACGAATATATAAATAAAGGCTTGCCATGTGGGCTGGATGTAAAAGGATCATATAAAGGTTGTGTCACCTCACTCACTTCTTGCTCTCGCTCCCACAGCCGGTCCTCGAGGTCCTGGATGACGTCGTCTGAGTTCGGGGAGGGCCTCAGGGGTCCGGGGCCGTCGCTCATGTGACTGAGGCGCTGGTACGAGGACGAGCTCTTCCCCGAGGACGAGCGCCCGCTGTCCGACGCGCTGAGCCCGTTCTGGAAGCCCGGTTTATCCGGGACACCGGTGCCGAGCCGGTTGATGTGGCTGGTGGAGGCGCTGAGGGGCCCGAGAGCCGGAGCCGGACCGTAACCGGAGCCGGTGTACGTGGGAAGGCTTGTGAGAGAGTTCCTCCCTGAGTCCGAGAGGCCTGGGCCCGTGTGTGTTCCTCGGCTGCCGGGACTGTCCTGGTTCGGACCCGCTTCGGACCCGCCGGCGCCGACACCACTCGGACCCGGAGCCGAGCCGGAGCCCGTCTGAAGGGGACACACCAGGTTCTGCATGGAGTGAAAGCTCTTCGGCACCACGGGTTTGAAGGCCGACGGACGCACCAGAGAGTCATTGGTCTGGAGAGACAAACCACAGAAACTGCAGCTTTAAATATACAAATAGCATTGTACTATTATTTATATAATGATGTTCTTTCTTCTTCAGTGTTTCTGTCTTGTTTTCCAGCACAAACATCTAAACATCTTCGCGTGTCGGTCAAAAATGACAGAATTTTTTTTCTTCAATGAAATGTACTGTTTTAGTTCGATAATGTTTTAATATTTTGTATTTTATGGTACTAAATTATATTTTCGCTGTATTTATAATCCATGTATTCACTTTTTGAGCGTAGAGCTGAAATTAAATGTCCAGCTTAAACTGTGGTAAATCTTGAACGCCTTAGAGCACACGACACTTGGCAGATTATTGCTGAAGTGAAAAAAGTTTTAAAAAGTGAACTTAAAAAATGTTTTTAGGAATTTCACATTTTAGAGTGGCCTTTTATTGTGGCTAGCCTAAGGCACACCTGTGGAATAATCCTGCTGTCTAATCAGCATCTTGATATGCCACACCTGTGAGGTGGATGGATTATCTCGGCACATGAGAAGTGCTCACTCACACAGATTTAGACAGATTTGTGAACAATATTTGAGAGAAATAGGCCTTTTGTGTATATAGAAAAAGTCTTAGATCTTTGAGTTCAGCTCATGAAAAATGGAGGCAAAAACAAAAGTGTTGCGTTTATAATTTTGTTCAGTGTAAGTGAGGCAAAGGTGTCGAGTAACCAATCAGATCAACGTGTGATCGTCAACCAGTGGATCTCTGAGCTGAGTGAGTGGAGGCGGGGCTCATTTGCATATTCATAGAACCGTGCATACTAAATGAGGTGAGGGTGTCGAGTTACATTCAAGATATTTTAAGACACATTTCAAGGAAAAAACATTTAAATATGTCATTGTGGTGATCAAAGACGAGTTTTTAAAGGATACAATTATAAAGGAAAGAACATTATAGAGTTAAACCTGTGCATGCTCGAGTTTTTGACGATCACACGTTGATCTGATTGGTTACAAGGTCATTTGTGACGTCAGAAACACCAGCGATTTCAAACCGTGTTTTTGAGACTGTCTTTGGTTCACTGCAGTTTTAAGCAGAAAATACTCAGCAATGCTGTTGATAGAACCACGCATACTAAATGAGGCAAAGGTGTCGAGTTACATTCAAGCTATTTTAAGGCATGAAGAATTTTTTTTCAAGGAAAAAACCTTTAAATGATTTAAGGGCTAAAATGATAAAGGAAAGACCGTTAGTACCTGTGCATGCTCGAGTTTCCCGGAGACGGGCAGTATGTTGGGAGGATTGTGATTATCAGGTTTGCTTTTGCTCTTGTCCTTGTGCAGCGTTGGAGCTTGATGATTCCTGTCGTTGTTCAACACGACGTTGTTCCCGCACAGATCCAGACTCTCCCCGCGCCGGTGCCCGTCTCGGCGCGCCCCGTTAGCGAACACCGCGTTGGTCACGAGCCTCTCGCCGTTGACCGTGTGCTGCCGGTTAGCGTTGCGAGCGTAATCCCTCTCGTCGGCGCAGACGCCTTTGGTCTTGGTGTTCGGGCCGGGGATTCGGTCTGCGCTGAAGCTTCGGTCGTCCAGGCGCCGGCGGGTCGAGGTGGGGGCGGGGGCCGGGGCCGGTGCCGGTGCCAGCGGGCCGTTCGGGGTGGTACGGGTGCCAACGCTACGCATGGTGATGGGCCGTTGACTGGAGGCCCCGCTCCCTACGCTGCCCATGCCAGGAGCCTCGAGCGCTTCACTCCACGGCCCACACACACGGGCATGAAGGAGACGGGAGCCGGGTCACACACACACACACTGCAACACAAACACACCAGCAAACGTTACATGCACGACCCCTAGATTTACAGTCAAACCAAAAAATATTCAGACACCAAATATGGTGAGAGGTGTAACAGCGCAGCGCTTCTGGGTTGAACGTCAGAACGTAGGCTCACTATTGGCCAGCATCACACACACATGACCAGCACCGGCCAATAGCAGAAGTTACACTACGGGAACTCACTCGAGGCCCACAGAGAAGAAAACGAATAGTTGTAATAATAAAGTCGATATTTTTGTTTTTTTGTGCACAAAAAGTATTCTCGTCGCTTGATAAACGTAAGGTTGAGCCACTGTAGTCACTTGGACTATTTTAACGATGTCTTTAATAACTTTTCTGGGCCGGCAAGTTTCAATTACAATAGAAGCCTATGGAGGAGTGATCCAGCTCTCAGATTTAATCAGAAATATCTTAATTTGTGTTCTGAAGATGAACGAAAGTCTTACGGGGTTGAACAACATGAGGGAGAGTCATTACTGACAGAGTTTACATTTTTGGGTGAACTAACCCTTTAAGTGTTTTTTCTTTAATTGCTAATGCAACCTTTTTACACCACAGCACTTTCAGCACACACAGGCATGAAGGAGACGTGAACCGGGTCACAAGCACGCACGCACGCGCACACACACACACACACACACACACACACACACACAAAAACACCAGCAGAAGTTACATGCACCAACCCTCAAATACATGAAATTTGGGGTCGGTACAATTCTCGAAAGAGTCTCTTCTGCTCACTAAGGCTGCGTTGTATGGAGCTAGAAATGTGTCTTTATTGCATGCGAGAAAATAAATGATCTGAGAGAGAGAAAAAAAGTTTGAGAGAAAAAGTTATCACACTGATAGCAAAAAAAGCATTTCATGAGAGAAAAAATAATATTTGAGAGAAAAAGTTTTCACACCAATAGCAAAAAATTATATTTGAGACTAAAAAACAGTTTTGAGATAAAGTATTTTCTCATAGAACATAAAAATATATAAATTTTAAAAAAATTAAATTATTTCTGAGAAAAAAAAATCTCTCTCAAAATACTTTGAAAAAAATCTCAAATATATATTTTTTGCTATCGGTGTGAATACATTTTCTCTAAAAAAAAAAAGTCTTTGTCTCAAAACGCTTTTCTTTGCTCTCCATGCAATTTTTTGCTCTCGTGTCAGGATTTTGCTTTAGCTGTGAAAATTGTGTCATGGGCGGGGCCACGTTCATTTTTATCCTATTGGAACGTTCCTATTGGCCAGTCGGTTTGAGCATCGTCTTGTCTTGGGAGTCGAACTGAGTCATTACACCATTGTTCGCGTTCGGTTCAACTAGATAGATCCCGTCTCTGCCTTAGTTGAGCACCGACACTCCAATGTTTGGGTAAAATAATGACACACACACAACTCGATGGGTAGCTGGCTGAGCAAGTTCAGCATCACTGAAGATTAAACATTAAAAAATAGCACTCATGCAAGCTTGCCTAGCATAATGGCTAATTAATAATTAGCTTTACTAGCGATTAGCAAGCTAATAATATAATACACATTCATTCATGAATATATGAGTGCTATTTTTAATGTTTAATCTTCAGTGATGCTGAACTTGCTCAGCCAGCTAACATCCAGTTGTGTGTCATCATCTTAACCAAACATTGGAGTGTCCGTGCTCAATTTAGAGCTTAGATCGGGCGCAAAAAAATCGAGCCCGTGCACGTTGTGTCCGAGCCCGGCCCGACACATTAACTATAATTATGAGCCCGAGCCCGATTTAAACCCGACCATTTTATTACGTGGGTCGTTATTGACGTTCTCAACTACTTTCTATGTTATTTTCTCCTCCTCCTCTGTTATGCACCTCCAGATACTTTCAAGTTAGCCTCCGTGTCGCCATCATACACATCAGCATAAATGCTCCTGATAAATTATGTGTTATTAAAGCATTAACATACAAACCACTGTTATAACATAAAATCAAGCAGTTTACTGCGTGCATGGTCTGGCAGGACTGAATGCGCGCAAAGTGCGCTCCCTTCAAATTTCCTAAAGCTGACATCAATTCATCACGATCTCACACATCTTTGTTATTATCAATGAAGCTGACTGCACAATGAATATTTCATCATATATAATATACACTTTGTTTGTTATAATTAGAGGATTTGCCAGCAAACAGAATTCAGCTCTGAACAAAAAGTCAGTTTTGAGCGGTGAGGGGAGTCTATCTTGAATGCTTGTGATTGGCCATTGCGTTCAAGAAATCAACACGTGTCTGTGATTGGCTACATCGCTCAACGCTGCAAACATGTTATAAAACAAAACTCTGGCCTGTAAATCATTTGTATTTTTTTTTAGTTCTTGTTGCTTTTCTGCAACAGATGAATAAATATGTATTCGTTTTTATGTTTTATTCATAGATATTTCTAGTTTGCGGGAGTCCCACGAATCGTTTTATTCTCCCGGAACCCTCACACACGGTCCATTACAGCCCGCGCCCGCACTCGGCCATCAAATCTAGTCCCGCGCCGCACTCTTTTGCGTTGGGAGTGCACGTCTCTAGATCAAAGGCCCGGCCCGGCCCGAGGACAGTGACGGGAAATATCGGCCCGACCTCGGGCTCGGGCAGAGGATCTTCTAAACTCTAAGGCAAAGGCGGCATCTAGGTGAACCGAACGCGAACAATGGTGTAATGATTCAGTTCGACTCCCAAGACAAGACGATGCTCAAACCGACTGGCCAATAGGACCGTTCCAATAGGAAAAAAAGAACGTGGCCCCGCCCATGACACAATTTTCACAGCTAAAGCAAAATCCTGACACGAGAGCAAAAAATTGCATCGAGAGCAAAGAAAAGCGTTTTGAGAGAAAGACTTTTTTTTTTAGAGAAAATGTTTTCACACCGATAGCAAAAAATATATATTTGAGATTTTTTTCAAAGTATTTTGAGAGAGATTTTTTTTTCTCAGAAATAATTTACAAATTTTCAAATTTATATTTTTTTATGTTCTATGATAAAATACTTTCTCTCAAAACTGTTTTTTAGTCTCAAATATTATTTTTTGCTATTGGTATGAAAACTTTTTCTCTCAAATATTATTTTTTCTCTCATGAAATGCTTTTTTTGCTATCAGTGTGATAACTTTTTCTCTCAAACTTTTTTTTCTCTCTCAGATCATTTATTTTCTCGCATGTAATAAAGACACATTTCTAGCTCCATACTATGTATTTAGTAAAAAAAAATACTGTAAAAACAGTGAAATATTATTAGATAAATAGAAAGAAAAAGAACAAATCTTTACTATCACTTTTGATCAATTTCATGTATCCTTGCTGAATAAAAATATTAATTTCTTTTAACAACAACAAAAAGAATCTTACTGACCCCAAACTTTGGAATAGTGATGTAAATATTTTCATGTATAAAGACCACATTTATCTATAGATAGATAGATAGATAGATAGATAGAGAGATAGATAGATAGATAGATAGATAGATAGATAGATAGATAGATAGATAGATAGATAGATAGATAGATAGATAGATAGATAGATAGATGCATTTAGAACTTTTAGTCTCAGAAGAAGAATAAAAAGCTTGAGTAGTAGATCAGAATGTTGGCTTTCTCAACCCAACATAATAAATGAATATTATGCTGACAGTTAAAGAAAAGGAAATATAAAAAGGAAATATAGCTGTGAATAAACGACTTACGTGCGTCCCTTGAGAATTAGAAAAGCAGAACTTCTTCCTTCTCATGTTAAACGTTTATTAGACCTCCTTAAAAAACCCGGCTGCAAGTTCTCATGCCAACAAATAAAAGAAAAACACTGTAAAGAGCTTCTCCAGCTGAGTCTCGCGAAGCGCATGTAAACATCAACACGGATCTGTTTCACCGAAACTACACCCTGATTAATATGTTATCTGGAGTTAAACATTAACCAAACACAGATAATCTGACGTGATTCTGGTGTGTGATTGTGGTTGTAAATCCTGCAAACTAGTTTACATTCAGCTTAATGAGACATCCGTTTCGAAATGGCAAAAAAATCACAGTAAATCAATTAAATTTTCGATTCTGATCTTGACTGCTTACATTTGTGAAAACAAATAGCATAAGAAACTTTTTTTTTTTTTGCAATTCATGTGATACTTATGTCAATCAAACTGAACATGCATCATAACTGCATGCTTGATTTGCTAGTCTTCATCATCTCACACATTAGTTGTGGCAAACGGAAGCACAAGCATGTTTCCTTGACGTGCGAGAACCAATGAGGTTCATTCTCGTGTTACGCAGCACGTTTGAGCTTCTGCAAGAACCAATGAGGTTAATTCTCGTGTTACACAGCACGTTTGAGCTTCAGCAAGAACCAATGAGGTTCATTCTCGTGTTACGCATCACCTTTGAGCTTCTGCAAGAACCAATGAGGTTCATTCTCGTGTTACGCAGCACGTTTGAGCTTCAGCAAGAACCAATGAGGTTCATTCTCGTGTTACGCATCACGTTTGAGCTTCAGCAAGAACCAATGAGGTTCATTCTCGTGTTACGCAGCACGTTTGAGCTTCAGCAAGAACCAATGAGGTTCATTCTCGTGTTACGCAGCACGTTTGAGCTTCAGCAAGAACCAATGAGGTTCATTCTCGTGTTACACAGCACGTTTGAGCTTCAGCAAGAACCAATGAGGTTCATTCTCGTGTTACGCAGCACGTTTGAGCTTCAGCAAGAACCAATGAGGTTCATTCTCGTGTTACGCATCACGTTTGAGCTTCAGCAAGAACCAATGAGGTTCATTCTCGTGTTACGCAGCACGTTTGAGCTTCAGCAAGAACCAATGAGGTTCATTCTCGTGTTACACAGCACGTTTGAGCTTCAGCAAGAACCAATGAGGTTCATTCTCGTGTTACGCAGCACGTTTGAGCTTCAGCAAGAACCAATGAGGTTCATTCTCGTGTTACGCATCACCTTTGAGCTTCTGCAAGAACCAATGAGGTTCATTCTCGTGTTACACAGCACGTTTGAGCTTCAGCAAGAACCAATGAGGTTCATTCTCGTGTTACGCAGCACGTTTGAGCTTCAGCAAGAACCAATGAGGTTCATTCTCGTGTTACGCAGCACGTTTGAGCTTCAGCAAGAACCAATGAGGTTCATTCTCGTGTTACACAGCACGTTTGAGCTTCAGCAAGAACCAATGAGGTTCATTCTCGTGTTACGCAGCACGTTTGAGCTTCAGCAAGAACCAATGAGGTTCATTCTCGTGTTACGCATCACCTTTGAGCTTCTGCAAGAACCAATGAGGTTCATTCTCGTGTTACGCAGCACGTTTGAGCTTCAGCAAGAACCAATGAGGTTCATTCTCGTGTTACGCAGCACGTTTGAGCTTCTGCAAGAACCAATGAGGTTCATTCTCGTGTTACGCATCACCTTTGAGCTTCTGCAAGAACCAATGAGGTTCATTCTCGTGTTACACAGCACGTTTGAGCTTCAGCAAGAACCAATGAGGTTCATTCTCGTGTTACGCAGCACGTTTGAGCTTCAGCAAGAACCAATGGGGTTCATTCTCGTGTTACGCATCACCTTTGAGCTTCAGCAAGAACCAATGAGGTTCATTCTCGTGTTACGCAGCACGTTTGAGCTTCAGCAAGCACCAATGAGGTTCATTCTCGTGTTACGCAGCACATTTGAGCTTCTGCAAGAACCAATGGGGTTCATTCTCGTGTTACGCATCACGTTTGAGCTTCAGCAAGAACCAATGAGGTTCATTCTCGTGTTACGCAGCACGTTTGAGCTTCTGCAAGAACCAATGAGGTTCATTCTCGTTACACAGCACGTTTGAGCTTCAGCAAGAACCAATGAGGTTCATTCTCGTGTTACGCATCACGTTTGAGCTTCAGCAAGAACCAATGAGGTTCATTCTCGTGTTACGCATCACGTTTGAGCTTCTGCAAGAACCAATGAGGTTCATTCTCATTACGCAGCACGTTTGAGCTTCAGCAAGAACCAATGAGGTTCATTCTCGTGTTACGCATCACGTTTGAGCTTCAGCAAGAACCAATGAGGTTCATTCTCGTGTTACGCATCACGTTTGAGCTTCAGCAAGAACCAATGGGGTTCATTCTCGTGTTACGCAGCACGTTTGAGCTTCTGCAAGAACCAATGAGGTTCATTCTCGTGTTACGCATCACGTTTGAGCTTCAGCAAGAACCAATGAGGTTCATTCTCGTGTTACGCATCACGTTTGAGCTTCAGCAAGAACCAATGGGGTTCATTCTCGTGTTACGCAGCACGTTTGAGCTTCTGCAAGAACCACTGAGGTTCATTCTCGTGTTACGCATCACGTTTGAGCTTCAGCAAGAACCAATGAGGTTCATTCTCGTGTTACGCATCACGTTTGAGCTTCAGCAAGAACCAATGGGGTTCATTCTCGTGTTACGCAGCACGTTTGAGCTTCTGCAAGAACCACTGAGGTTCATTCTCGTGTTACGCAGCACGTTTGAGCTTCAGCAAGAACCAATGGGGTTCATTCTCGTGTTACGCATCACGTTTGAGCTTCAGCAAGAACCAATGAGGTTCATTCTCGTGTTACGCAGCACGTTTGAGCTTCAGCAAGAACCAATGAGGTTCATTCTCGTGTTACGCATCACGTTTGAGCTTCAGCAAGAACCAATGAGGTTCATTCTCGTGTTACGCAGCACGTTTGAGCTTCAGCAAGAACCAATGAGGTTCATTCTCGTGTTACGCATCACGTTTGAGCTTCAGCAAGAACCAATGGGGTTCATTCTCGTGTTACGCAGCACGTTTGAGCTTCTGCAAGAACCACTGAGGTTCATTCTCGTGTTACGCATCACGTTTGAGCTTCAGCAAGAACCAATGAGGTTCATTCTCGTGTTACGCATCACGTTTGAGCTTCAGCAAGAACCAATGGGGTTCATTCTCGTGTTACGCATCACGTTTGAGCTTCAGCAAGAACCAATGGGGTTCATTCTCGTGTTACGCATCACGTTTGAGCTTCAGCAAGAACCAATGGGGTTCATTCTCGTGTTACGCAGCACGTTTGAGCTTCAGCAAGAACCAATGGGGTTCATTCTCGTGTTACGCATCACGTTTGAGCTTCAGCAAGAACCAATGGGGTTCATTCTCGTGTTACGCAGCACGTTTGAGCTTCAGCAAGAACCAATGAGGTTCATTCTCGTGTTACGCATCACGTTTGAGCTTCAGCAAGAACCAATGAGGTTCATTCTCGTGTTACGCATCACGTTTGAGCTTCAGCAAGAACCAATGAGGTTCATTCTCGTGTTACGCATCACGTTTGAGCTTCAGCAAGAACCAATGGGGTTCATTCTCGTGTTACGCAGCACGTTTGAGCTTCAGCAAGAACCAATGAGGTTCATTCTCGTGTTACGCATCACGTTTGAGCTTCAGCAAGAACCAATGGGGTTCATTCTCGTGTTACGCAGCACGTTTGAGCTTCAGCAAGAACCAATGGGGTTCATTCTCGTGTTACGCAGCACGTTTGAGCTTCAGCAAGAACCAATGAGGTTCATTCTCGTGTTACGCAGCACGTTTGAGCTTCTGCAAGAACCAATGAGGTTCATTCTCGTGTTACGCATCACGTTTGAGCTTCAGCAAGAACCAATGAGGTTCATTCTCGTGTTACGCATCACGTTTGAGCTTCAGCAAGAACCAATGGGGTTCATTCTCGTGTTACGCAGCACGTTTGAGCTTCAGCAAGAACCAATGAGGTTCATTCTCGTGTTACGCATCACGTTTGAGCTTCAGCAAGAACCAATGAGGTTCATTCTCGTGTTACGCAGCACGTTTGAGCTTCAGCAAGAACCAATGAGGTTCATTCTCGTGTTACGCATCACGTTTGAGCTTCAGCAAGAACCAATGGGGTTCATTCTCGTGTTACGCAGCACGTTTGAGCTTCAGCAAGAACCAATGAGGTTAATTCTCGTTACGCAGCACGTTTGAGCTTCTGCAAGAACCAATGAGGTTCATTCTCGTGTTACGCATCAAGTTTGAGCTTCAGCAAGAACCAATGAGGTTCATTCTCGTGTTACGCAGCACGTTTGAGCTTCTGCAAGAACCAATGGGGTTCATTCTCGTGTTACGCAGCACGTTTGAGCTTCTGCAAGAACCAATGAGGTTCATTCTCGTGTTACGCAGCACATTTGAGCTTCAGCAAGAACCAATGAGGTTCATTCTCGTGTTACGCATCAAGTTTGAGCTTCAGCAAGAACCAATGAGGTTCATTCTCGTGTTATATAGAACATTTAAAATTTTTTTACTAAACCACTGAATTCATATGGATATCTTATTTGTTTTCGGCAGACGAACGAACGTCTTCCATGTTTGGAACGACATGAGGGTGAGTAAATGATGACAGAATTTAAATCTTTGGGTGAACTATCCCTTTAAAGAAAAGGTAATAAGAAATAGACTGAAATATTTCAATAGCTAAAAAGGCATGTGAGCAGCTCAGACCATCTGATGAGAAATATTAGAGCTCATACTGAGATCCCTGATTTTTGATACCCATCTTTTTACCAGTACTTCTTTGCAAGGGAATGAATAGGGATGCACCGATATCAAAAATTTTTGCCGATACGATACTTCTTTATATTTAAAGGCCGATAACCGATATATTGGCCGATAAGTCCAAATTTTTATATAATTGTTGAGAGCCTGATTACAAAAACAAAAGTCTGTCTCACCATTAAATCCATGTCTAAATCACACAGTTATGATGTTATCATTATAATGTTATGTAGCTGATATGACAGGCTTGAGCTGTACATGCTGCACTGAACTGTATTATAATTTTTTTTAAGTGATTCCAATCAGATTTCAAGTAATTAAAAAACATCATGTTGAACAGTGCGCATCTGAAGCGTCTCAGCTGAAGGAATTAATTATTATTTATTAGCTTACTATTTATCAGAAGATCAAACAAATGTTCTTATTGGGCCGATAACGATAACATTAAAAATGAACAGATATCGCCGATACCGATATATCATGCATCCCTAAAAATTAACAGTGTAAGAATATAGCAACATTCAACGGATCAGTTCTCAAGCACATGTACCATGGTGCAGTAATGGTATCATTCATAAATCTTGGCATTTTGATAAACACAGATGATTTCCATATGTGTAGGCTATTCACACAGCCCTCCGAAGGTGCTTTAAAGAATACCATTGTGCATGTCCAACATTGTTGTTTTTTGTAAAAGCACACAATGTGCACATGCTCTACTATTCTACAAACTCTATGCCATTGCAAACGATGTGCAGTGGCATCACTGGTCCAGCAGAGCCACCATTACTGGATCAGATCAGCACTGGCACGTGCCTCTACTACCACAGTCACTCACTCACTGGCATTACATCATCGCTCACATGCTTCATAAATCCAACACACACACACTTAAATACCCCGATACACTGTTTAATAATCACCGCATACGCTTATAACTCGATGGCACAAACGCAAACGCGATGCATAAATGTAAACATGCAGTGTTGATGCATGAAACGCGCGCACCGCAAAGAAAACACATTGACAGTAAAAACAGGAGATGGAGACCTGTACACACACACACACAGCCCTCGTGCTTTAAACATGACATCTCACTATATATGCACTAAAAACGGATCTTCATTCTTCACTGTTCGAAGCGGCTCGCGCAACATGATCTATTAACAAGCATTTACAGCATCAGTGAATAGGCCTAGTGATGCTACTAACCAGTGACCGACGCGTTCAATAGTCTTGCGTTTATCATAATAACATCATCAAATTGTGCATTTAACGACGGGTGTTCAATGAAGATCCAGCGTTCACCTGATCGCATTACATAATGCGTGTTTCTGCTCATGCAAAATGATGCATCACTGAATCCGCATCCCTCCATGACAACAGCAGCATCCAGTGACTCGAGTCTCTCCATCACACACACACACACACACACACACACACACATACTCACTGTCTCACCGCGGATCCGTCAGTCCGTGTGTCTGTCCGTTCGTTCGGATGCTGATCTGCCGTTGCGAACGAACGAACGCGATGCGTTGCCGCTGACGCCCGCGTTGGAAATGAAGTGCGCGAGCGCGAGAAAGGCGGCGCGCATCAGCTGAGAGACACACCCACCTGAGCCCCGCCCCTTTTTGGACGCGGGTAGCCACGCCCCCTTCCCGCATATAATTTAAACATTATAATATACAAATATAACATCAAATTGGACTTCAGGGGACTAGCAAGGGAGTGACAGAAAAACTGTAAATAAATAATAAGATAAAATTAAATAAATTCGGTTACACTTTATTTTAAGGTGTCTGTGTTACAGTGTAATTACATATTTAAATACTACTGAGTAATAATAATTTACTATATGTACTTACTATAGGCTTAGGGTAGCATTAGGTTTTGGTTGAGGATTAGTTGCATATAATTATGCATAATTTACTCTTATTACTACATTTACATTCATTCATTTACCAGATGCTTTTATCCAAAGCCACTTACAAATGAGAACAATAGAAGCAGTTAAACTAACAATAGGACAAAATGTAAAACATGTTAGTTATTAATTAGATTGAAATTTAAATAAACAAATACATTTAAGAGTGCAAGAGTGGGAAAAATATATGTAACTTCATATAGAAACTAATTTTAGATTTATGTTTTTGGTTACACTTTGTTTTAAGGTGTGTTACACTGTAATTATACATTTAAAGTCCCCCTGTGGTGTAAATCCAGCGTTTAATGTTGTTTATGTGTCTATGTGGTGTGTTTAATACGCTTTAAGACACACCGTGTGTAAGTTCATAAGTCGACAGCATTGCTGAGTATTTTCTGCTTAAAACTGCAGTGAACCAAAGACAGTCTCAAACACACGGTTTGAAATCGCTGGTGTTTCTGACGTCACAAACGACCTTGTAACCAATCAGATCAACGTGTGATCGTCAACCAGTGGATCTCTGAGCTGAGTGAGTGAGTGGAGGCGGGGCTCATTTGCATATTCATAGAACCGTGCATACTAAATGAGGCGAGGGTGTCGAGTTACATTCAAGATATTTTAAGACACATTTCAAGGAAAAAACATTTAAATATGTCATTGTGGTGATCAAAGATGAATTTTAAGGGATAATATGATCGACTACAGGGGGACTTTAAGTACCAAGTAATAATAATTAACTACATGTACTTACTATAGGGTTAGGATTGGGGTTTGGTTTGGTTTAGTTGCATCTAATTATGCATAATTTATAGTTATTACTGGAGTAACTATGTAACATATGCAACAACGTCACTGTAAAATAAAGTGTTACCATGTTATTGTTGTTTGGTGTGCTGATCCGAATCATTTTTACAGTGTCTAAATAGGTAATGAGGTTATTAAATGATTAATTGCATTATTAAAATCAAAAGTTGTCTCTGTTAACATTAGTGTATTTTTTAACCAACATGGACAAAGAACAACTGTATCTTAACTAACATTAACAGATTAATAAATGCTGTGAAAATATATTGTCAATGTAAACAAATGCAACCATAATTGTAAACAGCTTTTCATTAGTAAGATAAAGGAAATAAAGTGAGATCATTGTATTGTTCAAAGCATTATCTTCATTTAAATGTGCAAAGATTCATCAGGCATAAATGACATCATCAGAACGAATATATATTATGCATGCGTTGCTTTAAGAACAAACTCATGAAACATTTGAGATGAAGATAATAAACACGGTCCTTTCAGTGCAAACATCAGCTTTCCTTCAATTCTACATCATTTCTATTCTACCATTCAGTTCAGACCTTAATCATGGTTTAACATGCAACTTACGCAAAACGAATGTATGTAGTTGATAAACGTCACATTCATTTTTCTCTCTCCCCATTCACAAATTCATCAGTGACATCAACAACATCTCAAGGTTACTATGGCGATGGTCTCCATCCAAGCTGGTGTCATGTGACGAAGGAGAACTAGTCTAATTAGAGCTGAGAAATTAAGGCACTACGTCCCATGATTCCACTGTTACCATGAAGGTTCATTTAGTGACCGGTCCAGATCATTAAGACGATTCAAGCTCAACTTTGGACAAAAAAAAAACAATGAAGATATGATCATTTTTTTTGTATTTCACACAATTAAATGCAATGGCTTCACCAGACATGACTAAAAATTGTACATGTCCTCTTTAAACACACTGAGTATTTATATTTTTGGAAATCACAGTGTTTGCCATGTCTCAAAATGAAAGATTATTGTGAAATATGCAGTGAGATTCGTTCAAAAATGCACATAAATGAGATTTACACTCTCTAAATATATCATAACAATAGTCCATATGATCTGTGCATTATGAATCTTTTGTATCACATTTAAATCATTTTTTTTGCTTATAATCTTTTCCTCGATGAGAAGAAAGAAAGGTTTGTACAACATGATGACAATTTTCATTTTGGTTTGAACGATTCCTTCAAAGGAAATACGTCATAATTACACTGAAATAACAGAATATCAAACGACAAATGGTACAATATTATTCTGTTTAAAAGAGGGAAATACAAATCCAGTATGAGACAGAATTCATTTGATTCATCAAGATCAATGTTAGCTAGAAAACGTAAAGCTTATTTGTTGATGTTTTGAAGAAGGAGCAGGTGATTTAAAGGGACAGTGCACCTAAAAATAAAATTTTTAGTATTATTATTATTATTTAAGAGTTATTTACTCATCTTCATGTTGTTCCAAACCTGTAAGAGCTTCTTTCTTCGGTTGAACACAAAAGAAGATATTTTGAAGAATGTTGGTCATCAAACCGTTTTTGGACCCCATTGACTTCCATAGTATATTTTTTCATACAGGTTTAGAACAACTCGAGGGCGAATAAATCACAATTTTTTTTTGTTTTTTTTTGGTTGAAGTATCCCTTTAACAGCTCTAAAACCTCTTTTCAGACACGTGACGTTACAAAATAAAAGTTCTTCCAGGAAGCTCAAGGCACACTGAGGATCGGTGTTTGATTCATTTATCCACAGAAATCACAGAAATAACCAAAAGATGAAAAACAGCCCTGAATATCTTAGTTTTCACACTTTACACTTAGTTTTCCTCTTTACAAGATCCGAAACTCTCCCTTTAAAGGTGCACTATGTCATTTTTTCGCCGCTAGGGGTCGCTAACCTCTTTACAATAACAAAGGCGTAGGTTGATGACGCAAAACATTAAGCGGAACTAGGAACTTGTCGTCAAGCTGATGGATCTAATAATGTTTATGTATGAGTGAATACATTGATGTTTTTATCATGACTGTGGTGTGAAGCGGGGCACGCCGCGCGAGTGTGTTGAATGTCATTCTATGTGTTAGTTTGTTGTCTGTATGAGACTAGCATAAGCTAGATCAACATTAGAATAACATACAGATCATATTCTAACATTTCATCATGTTGAGCTATATAACATTGATTAGTTTATGTACATTTGCTCACCTGTCTAATAAAGTACATGCAACACTCTTGACAGAGACGGCACTCGCATCTCTGTCAAGTCGATGTTAGTCACGGACGCTAGCTCGCGGCATCTCGAAAATGATATAGATCCTCATTTTAGTTCTCCTTTTGTCCCAAAGTCTCCTTGCCATGGTCCATAATGTTTGAACAAAACAACAACAGTGTGAGCGCGCCGCTAGCCGTAACGCTGTTGTCCACGTCTGTCGCCATGGTTACTACGGCAGTGCGAGCGGAAAACGAGGGTAACGCGGATATGACTGGCGACTGGTTCCTTGGTTAAAATCGCAATTTTCTCACGTTCTCCAGATAGTTGGAAACGTTTGGGATATTGTAAGTAATCAACTAAACAAAATATATAACACTGGCCTAGTGGTTTTTGGATATTTTACTGCAAAATTCTTACATAGTGCACCTTTAGGTGAAGTGAATAAGAACTTTTACACTGCATTAGAAAGCGGACTCCGATCTCAGTTTAGTCCATTTGAATGCTGATCGGGTCTCAGTCCACTTTCGGTTCACACCTGGTCAGATACAACATCATATTGAGTTTTATATAATTTCCTCTTATTTATGCCTAAATTGAATATTAAATATGATTATGCAGCATAAAGGCTGTTGAGTTTGTTTCAGTATAAAGGGGCTCATTTAGAGCGTTCACATGTAATTCTGCTCTCAAACCCCTGAAACAAATCGAGTGTGACTTCGATTTGACTTGACTAGTGGTTTCTGTATTTGGTCCGAGAGTAAACTGAGAGTTTTACTGCATGAAGCACCTCAAGTCATGTTGGAATGATCATACTTACAGAAAAACTACATTTCCCATAATTCTGGCAGTAATAATAGTAGTTGTGCTGAAGTGAAGCCAATATTGAGCCAATATTGAATACTGAACTGAATTGTAATTGAAGTTCAAACAGGATACAGAATTGTAAATGAAGATAATTTAATTAAATATTGTTCAGGTGAAATAAATAAATAAGCCCTTAACAGTTGTTTTGCCTGCTATCCCCCACATTGTATTCTATTGTAATTTATTTTTTATCTGTGCAAAAAATAAAAATAAAATCATAAGAGTAAAATAGAATAAAATCCAAAACATTAAATTTCTATATTTTATATACATTATATTTTATTTATTTCCCATAAATGTTCTCGCCATCACACAAAAATTAGGCTATTTTTAAGAAAAATTTGATTATGCATCTTTAGAATTAAGAAATTCGTTTTTAATTCATAAATAGCAGCTGTTTTTTTTTTCACTTTAAAAGTCACGTAAAAATGTCACTACTAATGTGAAACTTATTGTAAAAATTAAATGTGATTTTATGGATTATTATGGTAGATGACTTAATTTAGCAGAATTTGACATTTCGAAATAGAGTCAAACTGTTTTGTTTTGGTGCTGCATGACAAAAGTTTTAAAATCCCTTTAACAATATTAGAGAAAAATGCCAAATTAATTCAGACAAATATAAGCAAACAAATGTAATTTAGTCTAAATGAATTGTGTTTTATCAAAATATATGTTTCAGTGTTATTATAGTTAACTGAAACTAAAATTAAAGCATTAAAAAAAATGTTGGTCTTTAAAATAAAACAAACATTACCTGAATGTATATATTAACAAAGTTAAATATAAAAAAACTTAAACTTATTTTATCTCATTTTCATTTAGTTCTTGATATACTGAAATAACTAAAACTGAAATAAAAATCAGACATAAAAAAACCCTGAAATGACAAAACTAAAATGACAACAAAAATAATTACAATGAAAACGGAAAATATAAAAACAAAAACCTAAATATTAATAAAAACTATCATACTCTCGCAATGATGTTTTGAATTTCTTTGAACTTAACTTAGTAAATAAATAGTGTTATTAGAGTTAACTGAAATTAAAATTAAAGCATTAAAATATTTTGTTGCTTAAAATAAAACAAACGTTAACTGAATTTATTTTAACAAAATAAAATAAAATATAAAAAACAAAACTTTTATTTCAGTAACATCTCATTTTCATTAAGTTCCACTTGATGTACTGAATTAACTAAAACTGTAATAAAAAACAGACATTAAAAAAACAATGAAATGACAACAAATTTTTTTTAAATCCAAACGGAAAATATATTAAAAAGTATTTAAAATATTTATAAAAACTACAGTATCATGCTTTCTCAATGAAGTTTTGAATTTCTTTGAACTGTAACTAAGTAAATAAATACTTCCTGTCATTCCAATTCTACATCCTGTGTGACCAATTCAACTCAAATTCTCCCTGAATTGCATAAACACCAAATTTTGCATGTGTTTGTCCGATCGCGTTTGTTTCCCGTCATAAGAAATAAAGTGCATAAATCAAGTGAACCTCTTTACTTTATAGAGGTTAAACTCTATGCGACTTTACTCCTCCCTCTCAGCTTGACCAATCAGAGGCTCCGTATCACTGTCGTCTCCGCCCACGCTCAGGTAGTCACATGACCTGACGGGTTCTGGCCGAGCCTTGATGGCGAAAGCACACGCCGCGAGAGAGAAGAGCAAACCCAACATCTGGATGAAGAAGCTTTCCCCGGGGATCAGGCTCCGGTTCGGCTGAGATCCGGGGTTCCCTCGCTGCAGGTTGTGTTTGATCACACACATGCACGCCACACACACACCCAGCACCGACACACAGCTGACCGCTGAAATGAGAGAAACACACACACATTAGTAGAAGAAATGCAATGCTTGATGAATTCATCTTGACGCACTGCAAAAAATGCTTTTCTATTTTTGTCTTGTTTCAGTCGAAATATCTAAAAATGCTTAAATCTAGATGTATTTGTCTTGTTTCAGTCCAAATATCTAAAAATGCTTAAATCTAGATGTATTTTTGTCTTGTTTCAGTCCAAATATCTAAAAATGCTTAAATCAAGATGTATTTTTGTCTTGTTTCAGTCCAAATATCTAAAAATGCTTAAATCTAGATGTATTTTTGTCTTGTTTCAGTCCAAATATCTAAAAATGCTTAAATCTAGATGTATTTTTGTCTTGTTTCACTCCAAATATCTAAAAATGCTTAAATCAAGATGTATTTTTGTCTTGTTTCAGTCCAAATATCTAAAAATGCTTAAATCTAGATGTATTTTTGTCTTGTTTCACTCCAAATATCTAAAAATGCTTAAATCAAGATGTATTTTTGTCTTGTTTCAGTCCAAATATCTAAAAATGCTTAAATCTAGATGTATTTTTGTCTGGTTTCAGTCCAAATATCTAAAAATGCTTAAATCTAGATGTATTTTTGTCTTGTTTCAGTCCAAATATCTAAAAATGCTTAAATCTAGATGTATTTTTGTCTTGTTTCAGTCCAAATATCTAAAAATGCTTAAATCTAGATGTATTTTTGTCTTGTTTCAGTCGAAATATCTAAAAATGCTTAAATCAAGATGTATTTTTGTCTTGTTTCAGTCCAAATATCTAAAAATGCTTAAATCTAGATGTATTTTTGTCTTGTTTCAGTCCAAATATCTAAAAATGCTTAAATCTAGATGTATTTTTGTCTTGTTTCAGTCCAAATATCTAAAAATGCTTAAATCTAGATGTATTTTTGTCTTGTTTCAGTCCAAATATCTAAAAATGCATAAAAAAAGATGTATTTTTGTCTTGTTTCAGTCCAAATATCTAAATATTCTTAAATCTAGATGTATTTTTGTCCAGTTTCAGTCGAAATATCTAAAAATGCTTAAATCAAGATGTATTTTTGTCTTGTTTCAGTCCAAATATCTAAAAATGCTTAAATCTAGATGTATTTTTGTCTTGTTTCAGTCCAAATATCTAAAAATGCTTAAATCAAGATTCATTTTTGTCTGGTTTCAGTCCAAATATCTAAAAATGCTTAAATCAAGATGTATTTTTGTCTTGTTTCAGTCCAAATATCTAAAAATGCTTAAATCTAGATGTATTTTTGTCCAGTTTCAGTCGAAATATCTAAAACTGTGATAATGTGAGAAATGTTGAAGGTGTCTGAATACACTTTGGTTTGACTGTAGGAACGATTCCAATCACACTCGTGTTCAGGCTGAGTGATGTCACCTGTGGAGACGTGCAGTGATGTCACCAGCTTGGATTGATTGACAGATGCTCCGAGGAAATCCATCAGGAATGAGGAGCTTGAAAACAAGACGGCGCAGTAACAGAGAGCGGCCAGCGAATACAGGAGCCCCATTCCCCATCCGTGCAAACCACCCAACGGACCTACACACATCAGAACAAGTCGAGTTGCCTTCATTTATACAGCGTTTTAACAATTTAGAGTTTCAAAGCAGCTTTACAGTGATAACAGGAGATTACAGTAACAGAGTGTTTAGGCTTTACAGCAGCTCTAGAATAAAGTTATTGTCCTGATAAAGTTAGTTTTGATCGACTTGAACGAACACGTCTCAATATTCCTGATTATAATAATTCATACGCAGAATAAAGGGGCGGGGCCTGGTTGAGTTATTTAGTAGTGTGTTAAATTGGCGGTTATGGAAAGGCGTGGGGCATTTCCCAAAGACTCTCGAAGCGCTCGACCAATCACAACACACTGATCCAGCCAACCAATCAGAGCACAGTGTGCTTTTCAGAAGGAGGGGCTTCATAGAGACAGGAAGTAAACAGAGCGTTACTGACAGACTGGGAAGAGAGGAGCCGCAACAATGGAGAATATGAGGAGAATAATCAACATTCAAGCAGGAAAACCTGTTCTAGTAGAGGCATAATATGGGCTCTTTAAAATATCAATGAGCAATACATTTGATACTGTTATATCTTACATAAGTACTAGGTTTATAGGAAAATCCAGAAGTATCGGATCAAACCTGTGTCCGTGCGGTTCTGGTACGCGTGCATCGTGAAGGCCACGCCGTAGATGAGTTTGCTGTCGGGATCGGAGGAGTTCTGGACCTGGATCCAGTTTGGGTCTGCGATGGACGTGCACAGCGACACCAGAGTGAAGCACTGGCACACGGACGCAGGGGTCAACGCCAGGGTCATGCTGATGGAGAGATGGGGTTTAAAAGCAACACATTCAGTGTGGAAACAATAATTCAAGGGAAAAAATGCACATCTCATGCATCTTACGCACTGAATTCAAATGCTTTTGCACATTTTGAGCGTTTAAGGTTCCTCATAAACAGAGTAGCGTTGGAGAAATAAAAATGAAACACCAGCATTATTACTCCCTGGTGACACACATAAAGTGCACTTGTGTAGAAGATTGGGGCTAGTTGTCACATTAGAGAATATTATGGAATATTTCTAAGGGGAGTTTTTTTTTTTTTTTTTTACTACAGTTAGACACAAACCTTAAAGTCTCTCTCTCTCTCTCTCTCTCTCTCTCTCTCTCTATATATATATATATATATATATATATATATATATATAGTATATCCTACAGAGAATGTGACTTAATTAATAAACTACAAGATCACAACATAAAACAAGCACGTGACAACCGGAACCTGCCCTTTGGTCCAGATCACGTGACAACTAGCCCCGGTCTCAGTACTGTAGCGATATTAAGCATTACAAACCATTCGAGGATAACAAAACCAAAACAGAGATGAAATTTAAATAATAATACCTGACAGAGTTCCGCGTGACGTCACCGAATGAAAACGACGTTCCTCACAGAATCGCTCGTGACATTATAACCGCTATAAAACATTCTCTACGCTAAACAAAGCGTCGATTTCGTGCACCTCTCATACTGGACACGGATAATGATGAACGATATGTCTTCTGCTCGCGTTATTTAAATCTCCAGCACATAAAAGCTCGTGTGGAACGAATCAACATAAGCATATGAAGAACACTGCGCATGCGCAGCTCCGTTCACACAGCGCCCTCTAGAGGCTCGACACACATTCACAACACGAGACATCTGACTCCGAATTCTTTTGATTTTATTTATTTTTTCTGTTTATCCTAATGTATAACGCATCCTATCCTTTATATAAAACCTGGCTGTATTTTTAAATCTTTGAAACCAATACAAAAATGATGTGCAAATATTAAAGTTTTGCTTCAGGGAAATTAATGTCACGAGCCAAACAACCAGTAAATAATTATAATTCCTGCCGGGAATAAAGCAGTCCTCTCATATGCATGCTATCTGTTTCTCATTCGATACTGCCAGGGAGAATCTAAATAATAAAGATGATCAGCTAGTTTAAGGTGAAATAGACAATAAAAGCCTTACCTGTTTAAATTCTCATTACAATAAAACCAACTGTAGTTTGTGATGCTTTTTATTAGACAGGACAGTCAACAGTGACAGGGTTCCCAGTTTCTGACCAATAAATATCCATGACTTTTTCAGTTGTTTGTGATAAAGGCCTTAGCCAATCATTTAACAGTGCATGAAATATTGTAGACTTGATCCTTGCTAGAAAAATATACTATGAAAAACAAAACTCCAGTGATCAGTTTTAAAATCCCCTCATGTTTTCAGTTTTCCACAGGCGTGAGAACCCTGTCTGAAATGTGCGTGTAAGACTAATGAAATACAATCTCCTTCTCAAGCACTCAAAATGTTTCCTCTGCGCTGAAATAAGGCAAATATCACACAGGTTTGAGTCCTGAACGATGGTTTTGTATGAAAACTTGTTTCTGCCATGGAATAAAAAATAAAAAAGGTATTTGCTGCTTTTTTCCTTGCAATTCTTCATTCTTCATAATCGTTTAGAACTCACAATTCAGACTTTTTTTTTTAAATCAGAATTGTGAGACACTGCAAAATCTGTTTTTATTAGTATTTTTTATTGTTTCCAGTCAAAATATCTAAAAAAATTTCTTAAATCAAGATGCATTTACTAGATGAGTAAAATGCCATTAGATATTATTTCTTGTTTTCTGGGGTAATAAATCAGAATTAAGAGAGTTGTTGCTTAAAACAAGCTAAATTATCTGCCAATGGGGTCAGAAAAAAAACTTGTTTCTGTTTGAATTAACATTATTTTTCTGACCCCATTGGGAGATCATTTAGCTTGTTTTAAGCAACAACTCTCTTAATTCTGATTTATTTCCACAAAAAACTAGACATTATATCTTATGGCATTTTACTCATCTAGTAAGCATCTTGATTTAAGAACTTTTAGATATTTGGACTGGAAACAAGACAAAAAAATGAAATAAGAAAAGCATTTTTTGCAGTGTATAAACTCTGAAAAATTGCAAGAATCAAAGTCAGAATTGTGAGATATAAAGTTTCCTTCCTTATATTCTTTTACTCCTTGGCAGAAACGAGCTCTATCCATAGTTCTGCCGTTACAGACTATAAATGATATGCTGCATCCCACTTGATTCTTGAGTCCTGGTGATGAGAAGTAAAGCCCTTTATGTTATGCTGGTGTGCTCTGGATGTCGGGCGTGAGGTTTATGAGGGTGTTGCTGGCTTGAGCGAGTTCAGAGATGGACACTCTTCCTCTCTGCTTGATGAACTGAGCCACAGCACTCAACTCCTCCGGCGTGATGAAGATAAACTTCCCTCGGTCGTCGATCACTCCTGGACAAACACACAAGATTATTCTGAGAAGAGTTCATGTGCCTCGTGTAGGGTTGCCAACCTCCACTGGATGTTGGACTCATGAACAATAATCACGTTGTTTGAATTCGCCAAAACTGATTTGCCGAGATCTAAACCCGGCCGGACACTGAAAGGGATTAGCCGTTAGCGCGAGTCCGGATCGAACCGGGAGCGACGACAGCAGATTCTGTTCGCAAATCAAACCATTATTTGTCCAAAAGAACAATTAATTCTCAATGTAGTGTTTGTTATTGGTATGGTGTGATGCGCGTGAGGGAGCGCTGTGATTGGATGATGACCGGTGTCGTGAATATTCTCAAGTGTCATGTTGCTGTTGTATCAGTCAAATAAATTAGGCCCAAAATACGGGACGTCCCGGCTAATTCGGGACAGTTGGCAACCCTAGCCTCGTGATCTCTTCTCTGATGAAGAGGGCGGGGCTTTAACCTGTCTCTCACATGAGATCCACCAATAGCAAAACACAACCAATTCCCCACGGACAAAATCAAACCCGCCCACATTTTTATTTTATTTTTTGGTTATAAGGCCGTTATTTGTGAACATATGAATTAAGACTTTAAGAACAGCAGAAACCATGTATTGTATTATAAAAATAGTAGGGATGCACCGATATCGAAAATTTTGGCCGATACCGATAACCGATAATTCTTTATATTTAAAAGCCGATAACCGATATATCGGCCGATAAATCTAAACCCAAGTATTTATATAATTTTTGAGAGCCTGATTACAAAAACATTAAAATCCATGTCCCAAACACACAATTATAATGTTCTCATGATAATGTTATGTAGCCGATATGACAGACTTGCACTGAACTGTATTTCTTTCTTTTTTTTTTAAGGGATTTCAATCACATTTCAAGCAATTCAACACCATCATGTTGAACAGTGCACATCTGAAGTGTCTCAGCTGAAGGAAATAATACATTATTTATCAGCTTTAATACATAAGATACCGATATATACGCCCGATACCAATATAGTGGCCGATATATCGTGCATCTCTAAAAAAACAGGAAGGTTGAGGAACTGCTGTAATGGTGTAAAGTGTGTGTTTTGCATCAGGATGAAGTCACACACTCGTACCTGTAAGGGAACCGTCTGCGATCAGGTCCTGAAGTCTGGCAATAGCATCCTGACGTGAAGAAACACAGCAAAATCAGCTTAAAGCACTCAAATGTGTCAGACCCGTGAACACTGACCACTGACCTGTGTGCGCAAGCCAAAGTGAGACGCCAAGTCCTCCAGCAAAACCACTTTTGATTTCTGAGTAAGAGACAGAAGTGAACACAAGTGCCATAAATATAGGGTATAATATAAACGATTTTGTTGTAGTAGATATACAGTCAAACCAAAATATATCCAGACTCCTTCAACATTTCTCACATTATCACAGTTTATTCGCTATAGTTTAGAAAATGCTAATAAAATATGACAAGAATCAGTGGATATTTGACTGGTTTTGTCCGTCCTTCTGTTAGACTCTCACACATGAATTATGTTGAATATCTGTCAGCTGTTAAATTTAACTACACAATTAGATAATACCAGTTTAGCTCAACCAGTGACCAAGCAATGCTTCATGTTGTTCAGTGTGTGTGTGAAAAGAGCATTAGCAATTACAGAAAACACACTTCAGCAAAACATCATCAGCTCAAAGTGGAGGAATCATTTCTGGTCCCAAATTTTTTATAAATGTCACTGTATGAAGAATATTTGTGTATAGTATGTCACAGTTTACTTTATTTTGCTCTCCTCACTTACATAAATGAACTATAGTGTCCTGCACACACTAGTGAAAAAATATCAAACATTAAATCCGGTGTTTGAATAAGTTTTAGTTTGACTGTATATATTATATATATATATATATATATATATATATATATATATATATATATATATATATAAATGAGAAAGGAAAGTGAAAATCTCCTGCCGTTTTTTTTTATATCAATCATCTGATCGTTTGCTTTAAGCGCATCATTCAAGTTGCAAATAAAAAGAGACAATTACAATAAAGTATCTTTCATTTGTACAGCATATCATACTTTATAGTGTATTATTATAATAAGAGGCATTTTTAATCACAGCGCTGCCTTTTTCAACTCACAAATATGAATGCAACAGCTTTAATCTGAATGTATGACTGACAGATGTTACCTTGACGTACTGGATGAACTCTTGCAGGAGGTTCCGAGACTGAAAAACACAAAATAACTTTAAAATCTGATAGATTTTATTTTATTTTATTCATATTGTTTCCCCTGTATCTCGCCTTAAAGGGTTCATGACATGAAAAATCCCGTTTTTAATGTTGCTTATGTGGTGTTTTTAATGTGCTTTAAGACACACCGTGTGTAAGTTCATAAGTCGACAGCATTGCTGAGTATTTCCTGCTTAAAACTGCAGTGAACCAAAGACAGTCTCAAACACACGGTTTGAAATCGCTGCAGCGTTTCCCCTAGAAATTTTTCCAGCAGCGGTGCTGTTACGTGCCGGAGGTTGTTATATGACATACCATCAACAGATTCAAGGCATGATATTGCAGCACGCACCTTGAACTGGTCACAAACAGAAACCTTCATTTTATAATTTTAGACAGGATTATTCACGTTTTTTCTTTTGTGTTCATTTTCAGAATTGTTTAGGGGAAAAATGAAACGGCACAACCCAGAAAAAGATTATTTACAATTTATTGAAATTTTATCTTAATGGCAAAGGCTACACCCAATCTGTGAGCACTTAATTTTTCTGGGCTTTTCATAGAAGATCTCTAAGGCTCTTTGGTAATTGAATGCTATTGTGGGGGTATTTTTTGTTTTTGCAAGAAGTCTTATGCTCATCTAGCCTGCATTTATTTAATCAAAAATACAGAAAAAACTATTGTGAAATATTATTAAATGATGTTCTTTTTAACTTTTTATTCATCAAAGAATCTTAAAAAAAAAAAAGAGCATCACATATCATCATATTAGAATGATTTCTGAAGGACACAAACCAGTTTAGTAGACTCATCTGAAAAATTAAATATGATTTAACTTTCAGGACTATGAGCAGTAGGTGATACTTCCTCGTCCTAATGCATATCTATGGTCCTCATGGAGAGCGCAGGTCGTACCGCTTTCTCCTTTCCACAAGCGCTTGCTCTCCCGTGGCGTCTGTCGTTGCTATGCAACATGAACAGAGGCGCGCTTGGAAAAACGTGCGAGCCGCATCGCTTCTATTATGAGCACGCTTGAAATAACGAATTTGCACACAAACAAAACGCGCTATGTGAACGGCCCCTCATGGCAACGTGACATTAGCCTAATCGAAAATATTTCCATATGTGGCTCTTTCCTCCTTGTTAACAAGTGGATTCAGAGCCACCGCATGCAGCGCCGCCGGTCGCCGTGTCTTAGTGTTTTTAGGTGTGTAAGTGAATAAAGTGAATGTCGTGATATTACTGATCATGGAAAGATTTTGCAGCGGCGCTGACAATCCTGAATACATTGTAGGGGAAACACTGCGCTGGTGTTTCTGACGTCACAAACGACCTTGTAACCAATCAGATCAACGTGTGATCGTCAACCAGTGGATCTCTGAGCTGAGTGAGTGAGTGGAGGCGGGGCTCATTTGCATATTCAAAGAACCGCACATACTAAATGAGGCGAGGGTGTCGAGTTACATTCAAGATATTTTTAAGCAATGAAGATTTTTTTCTAGGAAAAAAACGTTTAAATATGTAATTGTGGTGATCAAAGATGAGTTTTAAGGGATAAAATTATTATATACAGTGGGACTTTAAAGGAGCACCTTAAAAAGTGATAATTTCAGACAGAGGCACAGAATAAGGGTTAAAAATTTTAAAAATTCTACATATATATTTGTTTTTCATGCAAAAAAAAAAACTATTACAATTATAAGTGAACCTCAAGGAACATATTAAAATAAAATCCAAAATAAATACATGTCATGACCCCTTTAATAAATGAACCCTACAACAAATGTAACAACACTTTATTTTAAGGTGTCTTTGTAACAGTGTAATTATATATTTAAGTACCGAGTAATAATAAGCAATACTATAGAGTTAGGGTAGGATTAGGGTTTGGTTGAGGGTTAGTTGCATGTAATTATGCATAACTTTCTGTTATTACTACGGTAAGTACATGTAACATAATATGTAACAAGGACACTGTAAAATAAAGCGTTACCCAATTTCCTTTGCAGGTTTGCATGGAAACATAGTTGCAAACACACTCACTCCCGTCACTAAACACGTTTAAATGTGTTATTTTGGTGTTTTAAGGGATACAATTATTAACTAAAGGGAGACTTTAATGAAAAAAAAAAGATAATTTCAGACAGAGGCTCAGAAAGAGGGTTAAAAATAAAAAAAATTCTACATATATATATGTCTTTCGTGCAAAAAAAAAAAAAACTATTAAAACTGTAAGTGAACCTCAAGGAACATATTAAAATAAATGAACCCTTTAAGGCGAGACACTACAGGTTAATAGGGTATTTTTTTTAACTAGCAGATATCACCATGAAACTTTCCCAGTTGATTACCCACATTGAGATGAGAAAAAAATGTATTACAAGTTTTCTGTAATTTAATGTTTAAATATGCAAATTATGCATTATCTAATTAAATATGCGCTAATTTGCATATTATTTTTTTTGTAATTAAATCTGAGTATTGGATAAAGCCAGG
>CM060595.1:60145614-60165614 GCA_030578255.1 Tiaroga cobitis | reverse complement strand
TAAGACAAAACATTATTTTCTCGAAAAAACAAAGGAATTGACTCAATATACTTATCCACATGATAAAGGAGGTCTTGAATGTGCCAAAAATATAAATAACTCATTTTCGACCAAAAACGAAGTTACTGTATTTTGCCTTTGCACGGCAGTATTGTGTTCTACAAATATAAATAAATGGGCCTACACTGCAAAAAATGCTTTTCCTACTTAGTATTTTCGTCTCGTTTCCAGTGCAAATATCTAAACATTCCTAAATCAATGTGCATTTACTGAAGTAGTGAAACGCCATTAGATATTAAGTCTTGTTTCTGGGAATATAAAAGGAAATGATTTGTTGCTTAAAACAAGCAAAATGATCGGCCAACGGGGTCAGAAAAATAATCTTGTTTCTGTTTGAATTAACATTATTTTTCTGACCCCATTGGCGAATCATTTTGCTTGTTTTAAGCAACAACTCACTTACTTTTGATTTATATTCCCAGAACCAAGACATAATATCGCATCTCATTTCACTCATCTAGTAAACGCATCTTGATTTAGGAATTTTTAGATATTTTGGACTGGAAACGAGAGTAAGAAAATCATTTTTGCAGTGTAGATAATATTCCACAAATAACTATGAATGGCCAGTATGGTGACCTCTCTCTGAGCTCTCCGCGCTTGCTTCTCCTCCAGCTTCTTCTGCTTCTTTGCTCCCAGTTTCCCGGCGGCGTGAGGTCGCTCCTCAGACTCCGGCCGGTCGTCCCGGGGCTCGTCGGCCTCCGCAGGGCTGTCCTCTGGAGAGACACACACAGATGCACCATCTCAGGGGTATTGGGTGACATATATGGGTGAAAATGACGTCATTTTTATTGCTCTGATAAAGAAATGAAATCCGAGGAGTTCCGAGAGGAGGCAAAAAGCCGTCAAGTTTTAACACAACAAACCTTATATTTACTATTAACTAAGATTAATACACGTGAAACTGGAAAAACGAGAATATGGTGCAAAAGTTCATTTATCATTTATTGTGTGGATCGAGTACCGTTGTCTGATGTCTGCTGTGCCCGCTGTGTGTGTGTGTGTGTGTGTGTGTGGATCGAGTACCGTTGTCTGATGTCTGCTGTGCCCGCTGTGTGTGTGTGTGTGTGTGTGTGGATCGAGTACCGTTGTCTGATGTCTGCTGTGCCCGCTGTGTGTGTGTGTGTGTGTGTGTGTGTGGATCGAGTACCGTTGTCTGATGTCTGCTGTGCCCGCTGTGTGTGTGTGTGTGTGTGTGTGTGTGTGTGTGTGTGTGTGTGTGTGGATCGAGTACCGTTGTCTGATGTCTGCTGTGCCCGCTGTGTGTGTGTGTGTGTGTGTGTGTGTGTGGATCGAGTACCGTTGTCTGATGTCTGCTGTGCCCGCTGTGTGTGTGTGTGTGTGTGTGTGTGTGGATCGAGTACCGTTGTCTGATGTCTGCTGTGCCCGCTGTGTGTGTGTGTGTGTGTGTGTGTGTGGATCGAGTACCGTTGTCTGATGTCTGCTGTGCCCGCTGTGTGTGTGTGTGTGTGGATCGAGTACCGTTGTCTGATGTCTGCTGTGCCCGCTGTGTGTGTGTGTGTGTGTGTGGATCGAGTACCGTTGTCTGATGTCTGCTGTGCCCGCTGTGTGTGTGTGTGTGTGTGGATCGAGTACCGTTGTCTGATGTCTGCTGTGCCCGCTGTGTGTGTGTGTGTGTGTGTGTGTGGATCGAGTACCGTTGTCTGATGTCCGCTGTGCCCGCTGTGTGTGTGTGTGTGTGTGTGTGGATCGAGTACCGTTGTCTGATGTCTGCTGTGTGTGTGTGTGTGTGTGTGTGTGTGTGGATCGAGTACCGTTGTCTGATGTCTGCTGTGCCCGCTGTGTGTGTGTGTGTGTGTGTGGATCGAGTACCGTTGTCTGATGCCCGCTGTGTGTGTGTGTGTGTGTGTGTGTGTGTGTGTGTGTGGATCGAGTACCGTTGTCTGATGTCTGCTGTGCCCGCTGTGTGTGTGTGTGTGTGTGTGTGTGTGTGTGGATCGAGTACCGTTGTCTGATGTCTGCTGTGCCCGCTGTGTGTGTGTGTGTGTGTGTGTGTGTGTGTGGATCGAGTACCGTTGTCTGATGTCTGCTGTGCCCGCTGTGTGTGTGTGTGTGGATCGAGTACCGTTGTCTGATGTCTGCTGTGCCCGCTGTGTGTGTGTGTGTGTGTGTGTGGATCGAGTACCGTTGTCTGATGCCCGCTGTGCCCGCTGTGTGTGTGTGTGTGTGTGTGGATCGAGTACCGTTGTCTGATGTCCGCTGTGCCCGCTGTGTGTGTGTGTGTGGATCGAGTACCGTTGTCTGATGTCTGCTGTGTGTGTGTGTGTGTGTGTGTGTGTGTGGATCGAGTACCGTTGTCTGATGTCTGCTGTGCCCGCTGTGTGTGTGTGTGTGTGGATCGAGTACCGTTGTCTGATGCCCGCTGTGTGTGTGTGTGTGTGTGTGTGTGTGTGGATCGAGTACCGTTGTCTGATGTCTGCTGTGCCCGCTGTGTGTGTGTGTGTGTGTGTGTGTGTGTGTGTGGATCGAGTACCGTTGTCTGATGTCTGCTGTGCCCGCTGTGTGTGTGTGTGTGTGTGTGTGTGTGGATCGAGTACCGTTGTCTGATGCCCGCTGTGTGTGTGTGTGTGTGTGTGTTTGTGTGTGTGTGTGGATCGAGTACCGTTGTCTGATGTCCGCTGTGCCCGCTGTGTGTGTGTGTGTGTGTGTGTGTGTGTGTGGATCGAGTACCGTTGTCTGATGTCCGCTGTGCCCGCTGTGTGTGTGTGTGTGTGTGTGTGTGTGGATCGAGTACCGTTGTCTGATGTCCGCTGTGCCCGCTGTGTGTGTGTGTGGATCGAGTACCGTTGTCTAATGCCCACTGTGTGTGTGTGTGTGTGTGTGTGGATCGAGTACCGTTGTCTGATGTCCGCTGTGCCCGCTGTGTGTGTGTGTGTGTGTGTGTGTGGAGTACCGTTGTCTGATGTCCGCTGTGCCCGCTGTGTGTGTGTGTGTGTGTGTGTGTGTGTGTGTGTGTGGACCGAGTACCGTTGTCTGATGCCCGCTGTGCCCGCTGTGTGTATGTGTGTGTGTGTGTGTGTGTGGATCGAGTACCGTTGTCTGATGCCCGCTGTGCCCGCTGTGTGTGTGTGTGTGTGTGTGGAGTACCGTTGTCTGATGCCCGCTGTGTGTGTGTGTATCGAGTACCGTTGTCTGATGCCCGCTGTGTGTGTGTGTGTGTGTATCGAGTACCGTTGTCTGATGCCCGCTGTGCCCGCTGTGTGTGTGTGGATCGAGTACCGTTGTCTGATGCCCGCTGTGTGTGTGTGTGTGTGTGTGGATCGAGTACCGTTGTCTGATGCCCGCTGTGCCCGCTGTGTGTGTGTGTGTGTGTGTGTGTGGAGTACCGTTGTCTGATGCCCGCTGTGCCCGCTGTGTGTGTGTGTGTGTGTGTGGAGTACCGTTGTCTGATGCCCGCTGTGCCCGCTGTGTGTGTGTGTGTGTGTGTGTGTGGAGTACCGTTGTCTGATGCCCGCTGTGCCCGCTGTGTGTGTGTGGATCGAGTACCGTTGTCTGATGCCCGCTGTGCCCGCTGTGTGTGTGTGTGTGTGTGGATCGAGTACCGTTGTCTGATGCCCACTGTGCCCGCTGTGTGTGTGTGTGTGTGTGTGGAGTACCGTTGTCTGATGCCCGCTGTGCCCGCTGTGTGTGTGTGTGTGTGTGTGTGTGTGTGTGTGGAGTACCGTTGTCTGATGCCCGCTGTGCCCGCTGTGTGTGTGTGTGTGTGTGGATCGAGTACCGCTGTCTGATGCCCGCTGTGCCCGCTGTGTGTGTGTGTGTGTGTGTGTGGATCGAGTACCGTTGTCTGATGCCCGCTGTGTGTGTGTGTGTGTGTGGATCGAGTACCGTTGTCTGATGCCCGCTGTGTGTGTGTGTGTGTGTGTGTGTGTGTGTGTGTGTGTGTGGATCGAGTACCGTTGTCTGATGCCCGCTGTGTGTGTGTGTGTGTGTGTGGATCGAGTACCGCTGTCTGATGCCCGCTGTGCCCGCTGTGTGTGTGTGTGTGTGTGGATCGAGTACCGTTGTCTGATGCCCGCTGTGCCCGCTGCGCGCTCACTCGGGTGTGCAGGTTCCTCCGGCGCCGGGGCATTCCCGCGGGACGCTCCTCCAGGGCCTGCGGACGAGCCGCGGATCGAGACGCCACATCCCGACGCTCCTCGCGGTCCGCTGAGAGGAAAGAGCACAAGAGATCTGGATCATCCGACCCGGAGTTCATGCTTCCCATCACTGCAGCGCTGTACTCTTATTCTTTCTTCATTATTCATTTATTTTAATCAAATTATTTATGTAAATATGAAAATATCATTTAATTATGTATGCATGTATTTTAATATCATTTATTTACTTGTTTATTTGAGTCTTTTTTGATTATTAATCTAAATATCATTTATTTACTTGTTTATTTTTAATATTTTGTATTATTTATTTTAATATTGTCTATTTACTTATTTATTTTAATCTTTTTTAAATTTATTTTAACAATGTATTTACATATTAATTTAAATATTTTATATTATTTATTTACTTGTTTCTTTTAATCTTTTTGATATTTATTTTAATATAATCTGACTATTTCCCTATTTAATTGAATTTCTTTTATTTTTATTTTAATATAATTTATTTACTTATTTATTCTTAATCTTTTGTATTATTTATTTTAAATTAATAAAATCTATTTACTTATTTAATTGAATCTTTTTTATTATTATTTTAATATAATTTATTTACTTATTTATGTTTGTGTATAAAGAACCAAATTTGGTATACTAAATACTTTACTTCTTTTTTTTTTATATTACTTTGTAAAAAAATTAACTATAACTAAATATATTCTCTGTCTATGGTTATAATCAATTTCTATTGACTTCCATTGTTTTTTTCTCCTCACTATAGTGCTGTACTGTTTTTACTGTTAGTATTTATTTATTTAAATTAAATTATTTATGTAATTATTGAATTTTGGATGTATGTATATATTTGAATATAATTTATTAACTTATTTTAATCGCTTGTATCATTTATTTTAATATAATCTATTTACTTATTAAAATGTTTATATCTATTTTAACAATTTATTTACTTATAAATTGTCATCTTTTTTATTATAATTTTTTTTTATATATATTGACTTATTTGAATCTTTTGATTTTTAAATTTTAATAATATATATTGAATTATTTGAATCTTTTGATTATTTATTTTAAATTTATTTACTTATTTATTTTAATCTATTGTATTATTTATTCATTTTTACAACGTTTTGTGAAAACACTGTTCTAGGAGGTTCATGGAAACTTTGAGGGGAATAAAAGATTTTACAAAAATAGTTTTTAAAGTGAAAAAAAGTGAAAACCAAAAGTAAAACAGCTCTTTGATGACATTTATTGTGAAAGCACTTAATGTTAAATGCTTTTCTCACTCAGTATTAATAAGTTTGTATACTTGAAACTAAGTAAATATTCTTCACAGGCTTCCTGAGATTCATTTTACAGTCAATGAACATCAAACGAGTTTAATAACAGAGTTTTGATCAGTAATATCAGGTTATTGATGACAGCTGCTCTGTCGCATTAATGTCCATATCTCCACTCACCTTCCTCAGTCCGTCCACGAACTTTCACAGCAAACACGATCAGGACGAGCAGAATAATCGCAGCTACGATATACAGAACCAAATCCATTTCGATAATAAATAAATAAAATTAGCAGCACTGCTACCTTCTAACAGCTCCGTGCAGAAAGAGGAAGTTGACGTTTGTCTTGATAGCGCGTCACTTCCGTCTAACAGCGCGACCCTACAGGCGTGGAAAAACCGGAACCATAGGGGAGGAACTTAATAATATAAATGTTCAGTGATATCTTCCAAATATTCGAAATTTTGGCGCAATTTTTTCTCTATGTGCAGGTGAAACTCGAAAAATGAGAATATCGTGCAAAAGCTCATTTATTTCAGTAATTCAACTTAAAAGGTGAAACTAATATATTATATAGACTCATTACATGCATAGAGAGATATTTCAAACCTTTATTTGTTATAATTTTGATGATTATGGCTTACAGCTTATGAAAACCCCAAATTCAAAATGAGAATATTGTGAAAAGGTTTTGAAAAAAATGAACTTTTGCACAATATTTATATATGTATTGAGTTTCGCCTGTAAATTATGTTCTTGCATTTACTATACAATATACCACTGATATAATATTAACATATAATTAAATTAACTTATTCATCCAATCATCTATTCTTATCTTATTTCATTTAACTCATATAATTCATATATATATTCATATAATTTACTTATTTATTTTAATCATTTATTTTTTGTATTATTTATTTACTTATTTATTTGAATAATGTATGTGCTTATTTATTTTAATCTTTTTATTATTTATTTGAATATAATGTATTTCCTTATTTTAATATTTCTTAATATTTGTTTTGATATCATTTATTTACTTTGTATATAATTTATTTGTTTGTTTTTTTATTTCTTAATATTTATTTAAATAAGATTTATGTACTTGTTTATTTTTAACTCATTTATTTTAATATAATTTATTTACTCATTTCTTTGAATATTTCTTAATATTTATTTTAATATAATTTATGTTCTTATTTATTTTAATCTTTTATTATCCATTTTTACATAATTTTATTTACTTATTTGAATATTTCTTATGGGAATTTGTGTTTATTAACATAATAAAGATTGACACTTGTTCTTTCTCTCTATATATATATATATGTTTTACGAAGAATGTACATTTAAAAATGTACTATTTTATTTTAAAAATAATGTATTAAACTTAAATTAAAAGTTTCACAAGAATATATGACTGAGGTAAAAAATAAAAAAAATAAAAACCCCTGCAAAATCCGGAGCGGCAAATAATATTTATTAATACTCTAAATAAATTCTTCCAAAAAGGTATTGGAACCAATATATTTTAGAAAATTGTGATATTAGAATAGAAACGCGTGTAGTTTAGGCAGCAACATCATTTTGAAATCATAAACAGTAATTTAATAGCTCAGAATAAAAACTACAATCTAAAAGGGCAGATTATACTACTTTGGAGACAACTATCAGAAAAAGAAAAAAACATCAAGACAATTTTTTTTTTTTTTTTAACAGTAGCTGACAGTCAATTTTGTCTAAACTTGTTGAGTGGCACTGATTAATTACTATATTAACAATAGAGTCAACAATAACAAATAAATGCAAAAAACAATATTCATAATAGGACAACAGATGAAAAGGGCAAGCTATGATGATTCATATTCATACACTCATGTGGAGAATTCCTTCAGAGCCCAGGATTTGGTGGCGATCTCCTGGCGTAGGCGTGAGTATTCCTCAGCGAGAGCCTCGAAGTCTCTGCCGTAGATCTCGAAGGACGCCAGCTTCGACTCCACCGCCTGTCTGTCCATCTCTGAGCTCTTCAGCTCTGCGTTCAGCTTCTCCCTGGACATAACACCAGACGCACAGGTGACTCTCCAAACAGGAGAATATCCTGCAAAACTTCAGTAATTCAACTTAAAAAATTCAAAATTAGAATATTGTGAAAAGGTTTTTATAAGCTGTAATCCATAATCATCAAAATTATAACAAATAAAGGCTTGAAATATCTCACTTTGCATGTAATGAGTCTATATAATATATTAGTTTCACCTTTTAAGTTGAATTACTGAAATAAATGAACTTTTGCACCATATTCTCATTTTTCCAGTTTCACCTGTATGGCAAGATAATTGTTGATAAATTAATTGATTAATAAGATAATTGATAAAAATGATAATTCTTGATATTGGGGATTACATTTCCAATAGTAACAATGCTAATTCTTGATATAAACAATGACGTCATCTCGAACGCTAACACTGTATATAGAGCTGCCATTGGACCACAGTATGCATTCATTAAGTCAACTCTACTTCATTTATATAGCGCTTTTAACAATAGAGATTGTTTCAAAGTGATAATAGGAAATTACAGTGACAGAGATTGTTTGGCTTTATAGCAGCTCTAGAATAAAATTATTGTCCAGCTAAAGTTAGTTTTATCATCATCATCATCATTATGAGTAGAACATTTTTGGTTGTAACAGCTATTTTATGTTTTGGGCTGATATCAGTGACCAAAACAGACATGCGCTTCTCCAATGGCACGTTTTGACTAGGGATGCACCGATATAAACATTTTGGCCGATACCGATAACCGATAATTATTTCTACTTAGAAGCCGATAACCGATATATTGTAATTTTGTGTAGCCGATAATCATTTCTACTTAGAATCCGATAACCGATATTTTGTAATTTTATGTAGCCGATAATTATTTATACTTAGAAGTCGATAACTGATATTTTGTCATTTTATGTAGCCGATAATTATTTATACTTAGAATTCGATAACCGATATTTTGTCATTTTGTGTAGTCGATAATTATTTATACTTAGAAGCCGGTAACCGATATTTTGTCATTTTATGTAGCTGATAATTATTTATGCTTAGAATCCGATAACCGATATTTTGTCATTTTATGTAGCCGATATGACAGGCTTGCGCTGCACATGTTGCACTAAACTGTATTTTCCTTTTTTGAAGTGATTTCAATCATATTTCAAGCAATTCAAAAGCATCATGTTGAACAGTGCGCATCTGAAGTGTCTCAGCTGATGGAAATAATACATTATTTATCCGCTTTAATATATCAGACAAATTTTCTTATTGGGCCGATAGCGATAACATTAAATATGAAAATGTATCGGCCGATACCGATATGGTGGCTGATATATCGTGCATCCCTAGTTTTGACTGTTCAGTGTCTATTTTATGCACACACACATAAACTACAACAGTTGTGTGACACAAAGCCTTGGATTGACAATAATAATTTTTCTAATTTAATCGGTAATGATATGGTTTCTTAAATCTAAAATCTAGTCTATGATGTTGATGCGTGAACAAAACATTTCTAGCACGACTGCAATACAATAATTGCAAAAAGCTTTTTTCATTCATTTTTAAAGTCCTCCTGTAGTCAATCATTTTATCCCTTAAAACTCATCTTTGAGCACCAAAATTACATATTTAAAAATTTTTTCCTTGAAAAAATTCTTCATGGCTTAAAAATATCTTGAATGTAACTCGACACCCTTGCCTCATTTAGTATATGCGGTACTCTGAATATACAAATGAGCCCCGCCTCCACTCACTCACTCAGCTCAGAGATCCACTGGTTGACGATCACACGTTGATCTGATTGGTTACAAGGTCGTTTGTGACGTCAGAAACACCAGCGATTTCAAACCGTGTTTTTGGGACTGTCTTTGGTTCACTGCAGTTTTAAGCAGAAAATACTCAGCAATGCTGTCGACTTATGAACTTACACACGGTGTGTCTTAAAGCACATTAAAAACACCACATAGACACATAAACAACATTAAACGCTGGATTTACACCACAGGGGGACTTTAAAAAAAGTTAATTGTGTTTCAACCGTCAATAAAACAGCGACAGGTTCCAACTCCTGTGAAAACCCTACTCACGTTATTTTCTTGTGAGCTGCTATCTTGTCTCTTGTGTAGGTGTCCAGTTGAACTTCAAGCATCTCGGCCCTGCAGGAACAAACTTGTCGTTATGAACATGCAAATGCCCTCAAAACTACATTTCAGAGCACAAGCCAAAGCTGCAATGTTCATCGCACCTTATCTTCTGCAAACCAATCTCACATTTGGCCTCGAAATACTCGATCTTCTTCCGGTCTAGATCTTTCTGAGCCTTTAGCCTGAGATCCAGGACGAGACACTGAAGGATATTCATACACTTTACCAGCTCCTGTCAAAGCAAACACTGTTAATGTTAGAGATACACAAAATATCGGCCACCATATCGGTATCGGCCGATATATGTTCACTTTTAATGTTATCGTTATCGGCCCGATAAGAAATTTTGGCTGATGTATTAAAGTTGATAAATATTGTATTTTTCCATCAGCTGAGACACTTCAGATACGCACTGTTCAACACGATGCTTTTAAACTGCTTGAAATATGATTGAAATCACTTTAAAAAAGGAAAATACTGTAGAGTGCAACATGTGCAGCGCAAGCCTGTAAAATTATAATGAGAACATTATTATAATTGTGTGTTTGGGACATGGGTTTTAATGGTGAGGCTTTTGTTTTTATAATCAGGCTCTCAAAAATTATATAAAAATTTGTATTTAGTTTTATCGGCCAATATATCGGTTATTTGCTTTTAAATATATAGAATTATCGGTTATCGATATCGGCCCAAATTTTTATATCAGTGCATCCCTAGTTAATGTAACCATAATATATACCATAATAACCTGGCATAAACTCAATCTAATGACGTCAGATATAATTTCATGAGCATCTACCATCATAAAACACCATGACATTAAATATGAGATCCTCATTTATCATTGTTTTGGTTCTTTTAACATCATGCCATGGCGAGAAAATTTACAACAATATCTATTTTTGCTGAAAACTCAAACTATATTAGGTTTAACCCAATAAAAAATTTCTTAAGAGTAGTCAAATAGAGCTGAAGTGTGATGGGAGAACATTTCTAACATCTGAAAATGAATAGTTTGTAGGGATGCACAAAGATGAACATTTTGGCCGATACCGATAATTCTTTATATTTGAAAGTCGATAACCGATATATAGGCCGATAAATCTAAATCCAAATTTATATATAAGTTTTGAGAGCCTGATTACAAAAACAAAATTCTCACCATTAAAATGCATGTCCCAAACACACAATAATAATGTTCTCACTATAATTTTATGTAGCTGATATGACAGACTTGCACGGAACTGTATTTTCCTTTTTTAAAGTGATTTCAATCATATTTCAAGCAATTCAAAACCATCATGTTGAACAGTGCGCATCTGAAGTGTCTCAGCGTTCTGTTTCTTCTTTCTTCACAAGCAACATTACTAACAAAAATCAAACGAGATTGACAGGTTGTCTGGCAGCGATCCAGATGTTGATGCAACATGACAGTGGAGACATGAACATTGTTTCTTCAGACTCACAGACAGGTACGCGTGAGTTTGTCTCTGCAGTGATGTGACATTCTCTCGGTTTCTCTCAGTGAGGCTCTTTGCTTTCTTTTGTTCACCGTCCAGCAGTTCAGGAAGTTTAGAAAGCTTCACACTCCTGAGACCCTCGCTTTCATTCTCTGAAAGAAGAAGTAATAAATTTACCTCTTACTCAGCGTACTAACAAAATATCTCATCTAGGGATGCACAGATTTGAACATTTTGGCCGATACCGATAACTCTTTATATTTGAAAGTCGATAACCGATATATCGGCCGATAAATCTAAATCCAAATTTGTATATAATTTTTGAGAGCCTGACTACAAAAACAAAAGTCTTACAATTAAAATCCATGTCCCAATCACACAATTATAATGTTCTCATGATAATTTTATGTAACCGATATGACAGACTTGCACTGAACAGTATTTTCATTTTTTTAAGTGATTTCAATCATATTTCAAGCAATTCAAAACCATCATGTTGAACAGTGCGCATCTGAAGTGTCTCAGCTGAAGGAAATAATACATTATTTATCGGCTTAAATTTATCTTAATATTAAAAATGAACAGATATCGGGCGATACTGATATATTGTGCATCCCTAATCTCATCATTAAAAAAAAAAAAAAATTAAATACGGTTCATCATTGAACTATAAAGAAGAGTTTACCCCACTGGGGCTGATAGTACGTCAGGATATTGACGGCCTTCCTCTTCAGATGTTGCAGGAGTTCTGATGGTAACCTCTGCTTCATTTGCACAATGTCCTAAAGGTAGAAATATGATATAAAAGCTTTAAAAAGGTACACAATGTGACTTGTTAAACAACAAAACTGCATGGATTTTGCGCAAACACATTCTTTTCTCTGTGCTTCGGCTCTGCGTGACTGTGCGGATGAATATGGTTTGCACAAAAAACATTCATTACATAGTAGTAAACTACGCCGTGAATAATAAAAACGGCATTATCTCCGCTTAAACAAAAGCTGGTCCTTTTTGTCCGTTAAATATTTTTAACAGCAAAACCCGAGATTACAACAACAGCGTTTACTGGCTTTACATCATTACAACAGAAGTTATATTGCATATAGCTTTACACAGATCAGGTGATGCATGTCTCATGTTAACATGTTTTGTGGGTATACTTTATAGAGTGTGTATTTTAATCTTTATTGCACTATTCTTAGACTTTAAGTGTTGCATTTAAAAAAATACCATGTACTATTCCAGTATCTTTCATATTGTTTAGTAAAAGAGAACATTAAATATTGTTTTTCATGTTATCGCACTTGTATTTACAGCAAACAAACATTGCATATAATCTATGCTTAATCCCAGTTATTTAACACTAAAATAACTCTTCAGATAAGTTTAATTTAATAATCTTTTGTGTGTTATGCTAAAGAAATTATTGCTAGGCTTTGAATATCACAAAGCCTGAAAGTTTTACACTTTCCAGCACAAAAAAAAAAAAAACACAAAAAAAAAAAAATTTTTTGTTAATTGAAATAAAACAAATAAAATACAATATAAATGAATAAATATGAATGATAAATGAAAAACTTATTTAAGTCAGTTGCCAAAGAAACATTTTGTCATTTAGTTTAAGTTGAAGCACTAAAATTACTAACTGGAATTTAAAAAACTAAAATGTTAATTTCAACATTTACTAATATCTTTTTAAGACCAAATTTGTTAACATTAGTTAATCCACTGTGAACTAACATAAAAAAAATATTAACTAACATTAACAAAGTTTAATAAATGCTAGAATATATGTTAGTTAATACATTAAACACTATTAACAAATGAAAACACTAAAGTGTTACCAATAAATTACAGTTTTTTACAATCACTTTGTTACTATTTTCAGAACCTTGATGTCATTTTTCAAAACTCTAATCCTTTTCTCAATTGCTTGGATACAGTACACATAAAACTTAGATCGTTTGTTCATTCAACAAAAATCACCTGTTCAATAACACAACTTAACATCACAGTACGACTATTTCAAAAGGCAATTCACACATTACATTTCAAATGAGTGTCTATTCATTTCCTTACACTGATCTGACTATCAATGGATACAACTGCTCAAAATGATAAGGAACTGTTGCGTTACTCTTAATGCACAGTTGTGTGGAAACACACACACAATCTTCCATGTTTACAGTAAATCATGACAGTTTCAAGATAACGAGATTCATTGTCACCAATTAGCGTGGAGCATGAACCAATTAGACTACAATATCCATGGATGTAGCCTAATATTTTATATTTTTGCTTTGATTCCAATAAACCCATGTTGTGATTGTACTGTAGTGTTTTGCATCAATATATTACACACTCTGTTCAGTGATTCCACTATGTGTGTATTCTCTCTACAACTGCAGTGCTTTCACAGAGATGTGTTTACTGTACATGTAGACCATAATGAAACCTGGATCACCTATTTTGTTCTTCAATATTTAATGATTGTACGAACAATGACACATTGAAAGTATCGGTTGCGTGTGTGTGTGTGATCTATAGTTGTGTTTCAATGGTATTTCACAGTAAATTTGTTTTTTGAACCAATGATTGTGCAAGTGCAAGATTTATTTAAAGATATGAATGCACGAATGCAATGTTTTGAACATTAGACAGCCTGTGTTACGAGTGAGAACCGCTGTGAGTTTTGTGTCTAGAGTTGTGAAAAATGACATCAAGGTTCTGAAAATAGTAGCAAAGTGAACTGTAAACCTAAGCAGTAATTAAAAAAACTAATAAAAATGACAAAAGAACTTAAAAAATTCACTAAGTACGAGTATAAAAATAAAAGCTACTTAAAATTGTAAATAAAAAATATAATAGTATATAAATAATAACAATAAAACAGCATTAAATTGTGCCAATCACAAAACACCTTATAATAAGGTCTCATTTGTTAACAGTATTTAATGCATTAGTTTAACGAACTATCAATGAGCAATATATGTCTTCTACATTGACAACATTGTTTGTTCATTTTGTTCATCTTTTCTTCAGTTTTTAAAAATTCATTTAGCGTATGTTAAAAATACCATTGACCAAGATTAATAAAAGCTGTAGAAAGATTGCTCATTAGTTGTTAATTACTATAGCTTTCTATTGTAAAGTGCTAGAAACCTACCAGTTTCTGATGATTTGGTGAATGAAAGACACACACACACTCTGTCTCACTCACACTCTCACACACACACACACACACACACACACACACACACACAATCTGTTTCACTCACACTCTCACACAAACTCTGTCTCAAACGAACACTCTCACACACACATTCTGTCTCACACACACACACTCTGTCTCACTCACACTCTCACACACACGTCTCACTTACACTCTCTCACACACACACACTCTGTCTCAAACGAACACTCTCACACACACACACATTCTGTCTCACACACACACACAAACACACTCTCTCTGTCTCAAACGAACTCTCACACGTTCTGTCTCACACACACACACACACACACACACACACACACACACACAGATGTTGAAGTATGCAGTACCTGTTCAGGAAGCATCTGACACACACACACAGACACACTCTGTCTCTCACACACACACAGATGTTGAAGTATGCAGTACCTGTTCAGGGGGCATCTGTCTGGTGACTCTTTCTGCCGTCAATCCCAGAATGCCGCTGTGATGTTCACTGATGTCCACCTTATTCACACACTGACCCACCATCACACACTGCTCCAGTGTGCTGAAGAACTGCACAAAAGCACAGACAAACCTTATTAAACTGAGTTATATGATGCTTTTTAATGTTTTCCTTCTCCTTTAGTGTGTAATATATCTGTGTGTGTGTGTGTGTGAGAGAGACAGAGTGTGTGTGTGTGTGTGTGTGTGTGTATACACTGCCGTTCAAAAGTTTGGGATCGGTAAGATTTATTTAATTTTTTGGGGGAAATAAATAAAAGTAATCAATATTTTTATTCATCAAGGATTAATTAAGTTGATCAAAAGTGACAGTAAAGACATTTATAAGATTCTAAAAGATTCTATTTCAAGTTCTTTTGAACTTTCTATTCATCAAAGAATCCTGAAGAAAAATTATTTATTTACACAACTGTTTTCAACACTGATAATAATCATAAATGTTTCTTGGTCATCAGATCACCATATTAGAGTGATTTCTGAAGGATCGTGTAAACAGATGAAATTAGGAATCGGAGATTAAGATTTATATTAGTTCTGAGCAACGATTTATCGCATCCAAAAATAAAAGTTTGTGTTTACATATATGTGTGCGTAATCCTTTTGTATATAAATACACACACATGCATGTATATATTTGAGATTTTTTCTTGATTTATATATAAAATATTTATATATAATATAAATTATGTATATATAAATGATCTATATATATATACAGTATATACATGCATGTGTGTAAACCCCTCTCCTGACTGTAAACCCTGAAGGCGTTGATGTCGGCACCTTCTCCTCCGCTGTCTGAGAACTGGAGGCTTTAGTGAAGCGGTTCTCCTGAACGATCTCTCGCAGAACCCGATCCACACACTCCACACGCAGCCACGACAGTCTCTGAGAGTGCAGCTCACGCTCCGCCTGAGGACACACACACACCATTTACACACACACTTTCTCTCTCATACTCACACACACTCTCTCACATACTCACACACACACACACACACACAGGGTCTGCCCTTCTCCAGGTCCCTCCTCAGGTGTTGTGTGAGTCCGGTTCGGTCCATACACACACACACACTCTCTCTCTCTCTCTCTCTCTCTCTCTCTCTCTCTCTCACACACACACACACACACACACACACACTCACCCCTTCTCCAGGCCCCTCCTCAGGTGTTGTGTGAGTCCGGTTCGGTCCATACACACACTCTCTCTCTTTCTCTCTCTCTCTCTCAAAAACACACACACACACACACACACACACACACCCCTTCTCCAGGTCCCTCCTCAGGTATTGTGTGAGTCCGGTTCGGTCCATACACACTCTCACTCTCTCTCTCTCTCTCTCTCTCTTTCACTCACACACACACCTTCTCCAGGTCCCTCCTCAGGTGTTGTGTGAGTCCGGTTCGGTCCGTACACACTCTCTCTCTCTCTCTCTCTCTCTCTCTCACTCACACACACACACACACACACACACACACACACACACACACACACACACACACACCTTCTCCAGGTCCCTCCTCAGGTGTTGTGTGAGTCCGGTTTGGTCCATACACACTCTCTCTCTCTCTCTCTCTCTCTCTCACACACACACACACACACACACCTTCTCCAGGTCCCTCCTCAGGTGTTGTGTGAGTCCGGTTTGGTCCATACACACTCTCTCTCTCTCTCTCTCTCTCTCACACACACACACACACACACACACACACACACACACACACACACACACACACACACACACCTTCTCCAGGTCCCTCCTCAGGTGTTGTGTGAGTCCGGTTTGGTCCATACACACTCTCTCTCTCTCTCTCTCTCTCTCTCTCTCTCTCTCTCTCTCACACACACACACACCTTCTCCAGGTCCCTCCTCAGGTGTTGTGTGAGTCCGGTTCGGTCCACATGTTGAGACAGAGTCGCCAGAAGTTTACAGAACAGCGGGTTCTGGATCAGATCCTCCTCCGTCATCTCAGACAACGGGAACGCTGATAAAACTGGGGCACAAATGATGAGAGACTCATTAATATCAATCTTAGAAGCATTACGCAAAATAATGCATTCAATATGAATGAAAAAAGGACAAAGAACATCTAAAAAAAAAAAAAAACCTTGTTGATGTAAATTGTCTCCTTTACCCAGAGATGAGAGAAACACGCAATCAGTTCTCTCAGACATCGCTGACATCTGTAATAACAATAACACGGCATTAAAAGGTATAACGAAATTGATATTTGATATAATTGTATAAGAGCGAGGTAAGATATTCACTATATAAAACACTCATAACTTTAAGTTAAAATTGTCGCGCTTACCTGGATGTTTCTCGTTTTGTAACTGCTCAATTTAAGGTTGGGGATTACAAATTACAGTTCAGTAAAAATAATTAGTTGTCATTATTAATTAAAATAACAAAAAAGCTCTCAACTTCTGTCAAAACTCTTACTTTGTTGACATCCTCTCTTCGTTTTTACCGCCAGGACATCCGAGTGTTCCACTGCCTGATTGGTTCACTGCCCATAATGACGTCGTTTGAACGCATAGGTTAAGCCAATGAGCGTGGGCGCTTATTCTATTTGGGAGGTTCTCATTGGTTGAGCGATGTGTCGCGCTGTTCAGAATGCCATACATTAAATATTTAATATTACGAAAGCATAAGTCAATTGAATATTAAGAATATGCATTGTATCAAGAGCAAAACCACTGAGATAATATAAAAAATAGTCCAGTGCAGTACGTTTTTCAACCTTTACTAAACCTCTTAAAAACAAAACAGTTGCATACAGTATACATTTGTACACACACACACACACACGCACACACACACACACACACAGAGACACACACACACCGCACGCTTACACGCAACACTGTCATACACACTCACTCACACACACACACACTCACTCATACACGTACACTCACACTTTTTCATTTAATAAAAACAAATTACTTGCAAAAAATAAATACCAAAACATATAAAAGCAAATTACAACATATTCAATTAGTAATTAGTAATTTAAAGAGTTTCAAGGCATTCTTTTTTCAGCTTCATTAAGGATTGAAATGAACATTTTAAAGGGACATTCACCCAAAAATGAAGATTATGTCATCATTCACTCGCCCTTAAGTGTTCCCAAACCTGTATGAGTTTCTGAACACAACAGAAGATAATTTGGAGAATGTTGGTAATCAAACACAGTTATGGGCACCATTGACTTCATAGTATGGAAAAAAATATTACAATAATCAAAACATTAATAACTTCATACAATTGTCCAAATTTTAACTTTTATGTAATAATTTCTACTTTTTAATGTCATAATTATAATTTTTTGAGTCATAATTCCAATTAAGTATGTGATAATTTCGACTTTTCATGTCAAAATTATGATTTACAAAAACAAGAAATGAGTTTCCAGAGGAAGAACAGCTTCTTTGTTTCAACAGTTTTATTTACAATAGACAAAACTTACAAACTTCTACACATCTGGAGAGTGATGATGTGATGCGATGTCATGTGATGATGCGATGCGATGTGATGATGTCATGTGATGATGCGATGTGATGATGCGATGTTTGATTGTAAATGGTTTTCTGTTATTGGCCAATCAACTGCATCAGTGTCTGCAAATTAACATAATTTATAATCATCTCTGATTCGTCTGAAGTTTATTCTCCCAGTATTTATTTGCGACCCGAAGCGTCACAACATTATATTTTTGTTAAATTTGTCTTTGTTTTTAAAGCAATAAATTATTGCTGAACAGAACTGATATTCACAATTTTGCTGATTTGCAGTAATATCTATTTTTATCTCACTTGAGATCTTAAAACCCTTTTGATCTAAAACAATTCAAAATAAAGCATTTGTTTATGAAACTGAAATGCATATTGAATGCATGAGTAGTGGATGGAAAATAAGTGGTTTTGTCTCTTTGATGTTCCTGCAACCAGTGAACATTGATTCACTCATACGAATATCAACATCATCCTCATCCTGTGTTTCACACACTCTTCATCACACACTCCTCATCACACACTCCTCGTCACACACTCCTCATCACACAGATTTTACAATCGCTAGCACAGATTTCTCACTCTTCAAAGCTGGTTTCATCTTCACTGCGAAAACCCTGAACATTATTGCAGTCTTATGTTTTGAACTTTGATCGTTTTGAAAAGAGTATGTATCACTCTCTCTCTCACACACAAACACACACACACACACACACACACACACACACACACACACACACACACACACACACACACACACACACACACACACACACACACACACACACACAAACACTCACTCTCTCTCACACACACACACAAGCAAGCACACACACACACACACACACACACACACACAAACGTGCAAATTGGCCTGTTTTGCCAGTGGAAACAAACGTTTTTTTCTTGTTTTAATCATAAAGTCTCTCAATTTTGATACATTTTAAAACTTAATATCTGAAATCTGTGAAAAAATGTGTCTTGATTTAAGAATGTTTACATTCTTGCTTATAATATATATACCTTCCATCAGGTGCTTCAGAACCTTTAACTGGTTCCCATCATGGAATTATTTACTGGATTTAGTTTTGTTTTAATTCATTTTTAATTGTAATAAAATCTTATGAATTAAACAGCTCGTAAACATTCTTTATCACAAGATTTTTTTAAACAACTCTTAAACATGAAAGTAAAATGCAGTCCTTATTTAGAATCTTTTTGGCATAAAGGGACTTTAAAGAGGCTGTACAATTCAGAAACCTTTGTTATTAGCGACACCAGTGGCCGTTAGGTGAACTGCAGCAGTTTTTCGTTCTTCGTTCTTTTTCCTTCTTCGATTAGGGGTAAAAAAAAATTGGGGGAAATATGTTTAGGAGCAATTTACTGTTAACGATCATCCCGTCCACTACTGAGAGTTTCATTTAGATGAAAACACACATCTGCGATTTTCCCGCCAAAAACATTCCCGAGTCCTTAACATAAAAATCACTCGACATGCTTTCAGGAAGTCGAGTCGTTTTTTAAGTTTCGTTACAAACGGTTCTTACATTGGCAATAAAAGTGATCAATACACAAAAATTCTTACATATAGCCCCTTTAAAATTGAGTCAAGAACCAGAGTTTTGGCAGT
>CM060595.1:60138114-60140614 GCA_030578255.1 Tiaroga cobitis | reverse complement strand
AGCATATGGCACTTTATGCTCTTCACTCACGGTTGCAAAATTGATTCATTGATTCAAATTGTCCATGAATATGGATCGCTTTTCTTTCCAATCTAGTTGTTGCGATCTAGCAAGTTAATATTGCTTGTTATTGTATAATATAGATTGTTGTATATTTATATTGTATATAAATAAACATTAAAATGGTTTGTTTTTGTTGTTGTTATTGTATACAGCACAGTATATATAGGATATGTGTGTGTATATATTGTGTGTGTGTGTGTGTGTGTGTGTGTGTGCGCGTATGTGTGTGTAATTTAATACATAATGGCACTTAATTGTCACTTTTTAATAAACTTAATAAATAAATTATTTGCAATGCAAATAAATGAATGAAATAGTCCATAAACTGCTGTTCCTTTTTTTGTTATTGTATACAGCATATAGGCTATGTGTGTGTGTGTGTGTGTGTGTGTATGTTTATAAACTTGCAAAAAATGAAATGACGTTTTTAAATTGATTTGCAAATAAATAAACGTTAAAATTACCCATGCATTGCTTTTCCTTGCATTTTAATATTGCTTTTTATGTTGGTGTTCATTTAATATTCAATACAGCTAATCTGACTTGATGCATTTCTTTTTACAATTTCAAAAAAGAAAAGAAAAAAGAATCAGCTTTAATAAAAACAATGGTATTATTTGGGCTATTCGTTCAGCTGTCAAACATTTTAAAGTTATATAATGCCACAAAAAAACACACACACACACACACACAAAACACAGCTCATCTTTGTAATGACACTTCGAAACGAATGATTGAAACGAACCCCCTTTATTATTATTTTGGTCACGAAATATGACCTCTATTTAACCGGATTAAATGCGTTAAATGTTGGGGAGGGAAACTGTAAAAGCGCATTGAAAGTCTCCTCAAAAGAGCCAAAGAAAGACACTCGCATTTAATGTCAAAATCAAAGAATCGCTTATTTGTCGCGCATGAAACGCGAACAGAAGCGGCTGAGGAGAAGGTGAAGAACCGCACTGACACTCATTATTCTCCACTGACTCATTCCACATTCATTATCCTTTCACCACGTTTGTAGCAATAACTGTGAGTGAATGAAGCGATGGCTTGTTTAAAAACACGCAGGAATTTCGCGAACAAAAAGATGGAAAGGCGATTAGCTGCTTGACATGCCGTGAATGAGGACAGAAAGAGCCGTTCACGGTGTGTTAATGAGAGAAGAAGCGAGGAAAAGAGATCCCTGAATGCGGGATAAAGCTCCAAGAATGGGAATCTTTTCTTTGGCTTTCTCAGGTCAAGCACAAAGTTAACCAAATGAATTTAAAGCCGCTTCTTTCAGTCGTCGTCGGTTACACGGCGATCGAGCCGCGGGCGGGTCGGGAAAAAAGCCCCACCTTTTCACCGCGTTAAACGGCTTCAATGGAGCGAAATAAAAGAGACAAAATGCTGGAGAACTGCATCCTTGAGGGAGCTTGGGAAGAAATTCCCAGAGTTTATATATCCCCACTGACAGATCATGACACTTTCCCTATCGGCGTTTAAAATGGATCGTCAAGTTCGGGAGGTTTTCGCGCTGCGATCGGAATTAAACAAATTCAGTTGTTTTTAAGAAAAACTATTTGAGGCAAAATAAGACTATCAACCACATAAGAATTAAACACGCTGAGACATTTTTTTTAAATCATTATTTAAAAAAAAAAAGATTTTCTCTGTGAACAAGTTTATCTGGCCGATTCTTTAAAATAATTTTGATTACATCACATTTACAAATAAAACAACATGCTGAGACAATTTTTTTACATTTTTTTATGATTTACAAAACGATTTTCTCTGTGAACGAGTTTATTTGGCCAATTTTTTATTTTTATTTTTTATTATATCACATTTACAAAATAATAACAAAATAAGACTATCAACAATCATTTTTCCCCCCACACCAAATACACAATAACGAAATTAAACATGCAGCGACGAAAAAAAAAAACATCAGACATGCGAGCGAGTTCATTTCTATTTCATTTTTTATCATATCACATTTTATAATAACAGAACCAATAATCTAACATTTAAAATCCACATCTTTACATCTCGCTTCAGTTCAATCAATGAGCCTAAATAACATCTCAAAAACACAAGATCTTAAACGAGAGATTTTAGTTTCTTGAAAGACTTTTCACCACACACACACACACACACACAATCCAAACTACAAGTTCGATAGTACAGAGTGCACGTGCACGTGAACGTATTTTATAGATAGCATGGATATACAAATAAAACCTAAAAATATCTAACAGAAGACGTTCTATTCTCTTTAGGTTGTTAAAAAATCTCGCTGCAATGTTAGTAACCTAAAAAGAACGTTTTTAAAAAAATATATCGGAACGTTCCCTGTTTGCTGAGACTTCATCTTCGCACTCTAAAACTGCTGGGTTGTTTTAACCCAAATTTGGATTAAACATGGACAAGCTCAACCGTTGGATGAACTTTTTTA